>KV001284.1:17447-75204 GCA_001598015.1 Dorcoceras hygrometricum | reverse complement strand
ACATGTCAGCTGGTGAAGGCTGAACATCAGCGACCAGCAGGTTTGTTGAAGCCACTGTCGATTCCCGAATGGAAGTGGGAATGTATAGCGATGGATTTTGTAACTGGTTTGCCAAGAACAGTACAAGGATATAACTCCATATATAATTGAATTGATAGACTCACTAAGTCTGCTCATTTCTTACCAGTTAAAATGACCTATGAGGTGAGCAGGTACGCTGTATATTAAAGTAAAGAAATAGTGAGGCTACATGGTGTTCCAATTTCCATTGTATCAGACAGAGATCCTAAGTTTACATCAGCTTTTTAGGATGGGATGTGAGTTTGCCGCTGGTAGAGTTTGCCTACAACAACAGTTTCCAAGCTTCAATTCCAATGGCCCCATATGAAGCTTTGTATGGCAGGAAGTGTAGAACACCGCTTCAGTGGGATGAAGTTGGTGAAAGAGCTGGTTTAGGACCTGATGTAGTGGAGCAAACAGCAGCAGCTGTTAGAAAAATAAGAGAAAGAGTGAAAACAGCTCAAAGTCGACAGAAGAGTTATGCAGATAATCGAAGAAGGGAGCTGAATTTTGAAATAGGTGATCGAGTATTTTTGAGAATAGCTCCAATGAAGGGAGTTATGCGTTTTGGAAAGAAAGGGAAGTTGAGTCCAAGGTATATTGGACCATATGAAATTTTAGAAAAGGTAGGAACGCTCGCCTATCGATTGGCGCTGCCTCCACAAATGTCAGCAGTGCACAAATTTTTTCACGTATCAGCTTTGAGGAAATATATTCCCCACCCTTAGCATGTGCTGAATTATGAGCCAATTCATTTAGCGCCAGATCTAAGTTATGAAGAGCGACCAGAAAGAATTCTTCTCCTAGAAATTAGAAGATTAAGAAACCGTAGCATTCCTATGGTTAAGATACAATGGTCCAACCAGTCGGAGCGAGAAACAACGTGGGAAACAGAAGCTGATATGCTAAGTCTTTACCCATATTTATTTGGTACGTAAATTTCGAGGACGAAATTTCAATAAGGAGGGTAGAGTTGTATTGCCCCAAAATCCCTAGGAGCATATTTATGCATTTCATAAATCATATGGGCCATTTTGGCAATTTTAAATACTATGTATTTGCTGAATTGTTCATATCAGCAGGTAAGATGCGCTGCGGCTGGTTCCAGCAGGTAACTCCAAGTAGCGATGCACGAGCTGATTTTTAAATCGATTGAAAAATGTTTTAAGGAGGTGAAATGCTTTCTTTAAGAGAAGGTTTGGTGTTTTACAAATTAAAATGATATGAAGGGAATTTTACTAAATTTTGAAAGTGTGTCATGCTTGATTTCTCAAGTAGCTTGCCACTAATCCCTTTCATATAAAAGCCTGTTTTCAAAGTAAAACTTTCATCATTTGCAAAGAAAAGATTTAAAGTGTTCTTCAAAGATATTTAAGAAAAAATTCGTGCGTTGCTCAAAGGGTGGATTTCTGCAGGAATTTGCTGTTGTTGCAAAGCTTCAATTAAGGCACGTAAAAGCTGATCTTTTTTCTACACCATTTGAAGCATATATTGTGTTATAATGGATCTGCTTGCCTGTATGTTATTGATATATTGAAAGTTCATGTTTGAAATGATTTGGACATGATAAGGAAGGAAACATGGGTTCGAAAATAATGTTTTGATGTTTATAATGCTTCCAGTATGTTTTTCAGAAAATTTATGAAGTTTTATATGTATTGAGAATTCGAATTCATTTCCAGAAAGGTTATGAATGTTCTTCTTGCAGTAGCTGTAATATTAGAATTTGATAACTGTGTAATTGGTAGTTGCTGGTTGAATCATTGGTATGGTTTGATAGGCGACAGCTGATGGCATCGTTGTTGTTTTGATATTACAAATGAAGAGTTAAGTATCCAGCAGCTGTATCTACTTGTTAAGATTCAGCAGTTGTATTGTTATAACGTTTACGAATGTTCTTCCTGTGGTTGTAATGTCGAAATTTGATGATTTTGTAATCGGTAGTTGCTGGTTGAATCAGTATAAAGTCTGGTTTAATAGGCAACGGCTGGTAGCGAAATCATTGTTTAGATATTGCAAGCGTCTTCGTAAATTTCAGCGGATGCACTGTTCATCAGAAGATGCGTCGTTCCTTATTAATATCAGCAGTTGTTTTTCTTTGATTAGGAATCAGCAGCTGCATTGTGATTTTAAATTCAGCAGCTGTATTTTCCTTAGTTAGAATCCAGCAGTTGCATTGTCTACATAAAATCAGCAGATGCACTGTTCATCAGCAGATGCATTCCATAGTGATAATTCAGCAGTTGCTTTACTCATTTTTCAAATACTGTTCAATCCAGCTGGTATTAGTCTTGCGACTGGTACTATTCATTTATATACAGGTGTTAGCGCTTTTTCTTGCAGCTGATCGATTAGCGTATTCCTTGCGACTGATTGACGCGCTAACGACGTTGTTCCTTTAAGTCATAGTAAGATCAGCAGGTAGTCTTGTTATTCCATCTGCTGATCACTCCAACGACATCGTTTCACTTTATATTTATTTAAAATACCTCGCGATTGGATTCTTGTCTTGCGACTGGATTCTTGTCTTGCGACTGGTTCCTATTTGTTGCGACTGGTACTATTCATTTAAGCAGGTATTATTTTTGTGACTGGTATTATTCTTTGCGACTGGTTTCCTTTCAACCAGTTCCATTTTAGCGATATATTTCCAAAGTTGAATTCGATACTCAGTAAAGTTTTAAAATGGGAAGCAAATGTTTAAAATGATGGAACCCGAGGATTTAACAGAAATTTTTAAAGAAAAGATTTTTAAGGAACAAAAGATGTTTTAGATTATGGCATAGATGGTTACGGTCACCAAGGAGAAGGGTGAGCAGTTGTCGAAGTTGTCGACTGCCCTTTCATATGAGCTATATGCTAAAACTGATATCGGGAGTCATTTTGATCAAAGTGCAAATTGGACCACATAGAACTTATATGCCATGATCAACTGAAAATGAAATTGACAGAAATGAGGAGCTGGGCTATCTTCCACTGTTTCCGCCATTGAAATGCTTACGAAAATGATATTGTATATTGAAGTTCCTTAACATATGAATTGTAAATATGTCTGCCTGCGTTTTATGAACTTGTTACTACTCAGATTTTACTTGCTGAGCCTTTAGGCTCACTAGCTTTTAAAAATGGTGCAGGTACGACAACTGGTGGAGGAACAGCAGGTGAAACTTGAAATCAGCAGATGGGTGGCGTTGTGTTTATCCAAGGCCTACGTTTTCCGTGTCTAAGTTGTATTGTTTTGATTAGGTTGTACTGTATTAAATCAGTAGCAATGGTTGTATATTTACATCAAATAGCAGCTGTTGTAAACCGCAATTGCAAAGTTATATGAAATACTCTGTTTTCCGCAAATGTTTTAGCAGTAGCGCGCGAACTTAAGTACCTGCTGATCTTCGAATTGTCTTGTGTCTTGTTTCCTTTGAGTTATAAGAAATGCAGCTTATAATAATTATCTTTTAGCCCCTCTTTTATTCGAAAATTTTTGTTTACCCCAATTCTCGTGGCCCCGTTGGGTTCGGGCGTTCACAGCTTCGGTCTTTGAGTAGTTGCGTGTGTTGGCTTAGCAGTTCGTGGATCTGCGTTGCTCGGACCTTGTTTGTAGTAATTGTAGCACAGAGAATTGAGGTATGGATGTGAGCTTGTTTACAGCTTAGGATTGAGCATGGATTATGTGATTTGCTGTGTATTCTCTGTGCTGTTATCGTTTGTGCATTTTATTGATATCAGCTGTTGCATTTGCATACACGCATTATCCTGTCGAGCTCTGTTTTGCTAGTTGTGCCTGTTCTGTTCATTTGAGAGTACCAGGATGCTGTGTTTGAGGACGAGCGGGTAGTTCCCTTATACCTCAGAGGCCGAGCGGATAACACCCGTATACCTCTTCTCCCTGCTGGATTTGTTAGCCGCTATGAGCGGAGTGGGTATCTCCCACATCTCATGAGTGGGCAACAGCAGGTGGAGCTGTTTGTTTAGCATCTGGTACGCTGTACTGGAGATGAGTGGGTAGCTCCCATGTGCTCAGTATACCCCGTGGCCACTGTCTGTCTTTCCTTTGATCAGATCTTTCTGTTGAGCTATTGTTGAGATACTTTGGCTCCCTGCTTTCGGGTTTAGCCTTGATCCCTTGCATAGCATTTGCATATTTAGTTGTTGCTTTCCTTATGCTGTTTGTATTGCTCTACGTACTGGGTTTGACCCCGATGTCCCTCTGGGGCTTGTGTATTGTTGCATGTATGTGTTTTCAGGTTTCCCAGGTTTGTCTGCTTGTCGTGGCTTTGACCCAGCTTGAGGTGCCCCAGGAGGTGGATAGAGTGTCCCAGTTAGCGTATAGCATATATGTACTAGTACTTCCAGCCGGGGAAAGCCTGTTCTTGTGGGATTCAGTTGTATGTTGTAGTACTTGTATTTGTTTGAATGCTGTACTGTTGTATTGTGTATTCAGCTGGGATATTTTAAGTATGGTTGTATTTTAAATTATATGTTTTAAACCGTCAATCCTAAAGAGAAAATTTTAAACCATTTTTTGTATGCTTCCGCTATTGTACCACTTGTTTAACTCTGAGTAGAGCACGAGGCCTGACAAAAGCGAAAAATTTTAGCCACTTTTAATGCTTCCGCAGTAGTGTTTGCGTGTGTTGTCTCTAATTTGTGCATCGGGACTGACACTACCTATGCAGTTAATTGATGGTTCTCTGTTTTACTTGTTTTTGTGTTATTTATATGCGTTTATTGCGAGCTGGATCTGCCTTGCATACACGTATATCATATTGAGCCTGATTTCTTTGAAAACCGATCGATGGATAGTACCAATATGCTGAATATTTTATTTTGAAAATGAAATGATTGAGGTGTCGGTTGGATTCCGTATCCTCGACTCCCTGCCATGAGGTTTTGTCGGTTGCGTTGACGTTCACTTGGGTAGCTCCCACCCCTCAGTAAGCATGAATGACATCGGTGGGTTGAGAGATTAGATTGCAACCTGCTGGTGCTGCATATGAAGGGCATGGGTAGCACCCATGATTCTACGTGTTATGTGGCCACTACTTTATTGATTCACTGCCGAGTTTTTGGCGTTGATTGTTTTTTATAACCGATGAGCTTTCATGGTACCCCGATCATGCATTCACGACTTGAGATATTGCATGTTTTATGTGTTAGATGATTTTATATATGCTCTTCATACTGAGGTTTGATCTCGTTTTATTTCCCTTTTTGGGGCTGCTTTGGTTTTGTATTTGGCCATTGCAGGTTTTTCAGGTAAATCAGCTCGGCCGAGTGGTGCGTCAGTTGGTTGAACGTCTGTTGAGTCCCAGTTATGTATTTTATGTATTGGGCTATTGACCAGGGGATGCCCTGCATGTATATTGTATTCGGAGATCTGTATTTGTTGTAATACCTGTATGAATGCTGCTGTTGTTGTCGTGTGGATTTTGAAAATCCGTATTTTGATTATGATCGCATTTTAAATGATATTTTCAGTTCAAGCCCAAACGAAAATTTTTATCCCATATTTTTTGCTTCTGCGTAATTTTGATTAATTGTGTAATTAATCCTTGATTTAGAGCACCGGGCCTGACATTTTGGTATCAGAGCTTAAATTGGATAAGCTCGATTCTTTTCCATCACACTTGAGTCTAGGCAAAGAGTTTGAATTTCTGTTCATGATTGACTCTGTGATTTCTATGATTTTGTTATCTGCCTCTGTGATTTATCTGATTGTGGTTCTTATCTTTGAGCACCTCTTAGATGCCACCGAGGAGAGGTAGGGGTAGATTTGCTAGGCAGGAAGCTGGGGGAGTCTAGAGCCCCGGAGAGCGACGAGGATGTTGAGCAGAGTGTGCCTTTACGTCGTCGCGCCGGACAAGTAGAAGTTGAGGTGGATATTCTGACTAGAAAAGTTGGTGAGATGGAGCTAGTTATGGCTAGATTTCAGTGGACGAACCCCCCTGTATTTACTGGAGCTGAGGGTCGTTTGGTGGCCGAAGGTTGGTTGGAACACATGGTGGAGTTGTTTGATACCGTGGAGTATTCCGAGGATAAGAGATTGAAGTTGTTCTTTCTTCAGTTGATGGAGCATGCTCAACGCTGGTGGAAGGGTACTTCCAGGACAATGAGAGAGACTAGAGTCTTGGTTATTTGGGAGAGCTTCTGTGCCGTGTTTCGCCGAGAGTATACCCCAGAGTCGTACTAAAACAACCGAGAGAGAGAGAGTTCGATAATCTGGTGCGAGGAAACATGAGGGTGGCGGAGTACGCCATACAGTTTTCTTCTCTTCTGTCGTGAGTGCCTCACATTGCTAACCAGGAGAGGACAAAACGGAACAGGTTCATCTTAGATGGTGTTATCTGGTTCTCCGACGACTTACTCTGAGGCAGTGGATAGGGCGGTGGACATCGAGGAGAGTCTTCTGGAAGTGCAGGATCAGGTTCGGTCGATATCTGGATGAGTTTTCCAGCTAGTGTCGGGAGGGACACATTCATTTCAGTCTCCTCAAGCGTCGCAACAGTCAAATCACCAAAGTTTAGTTCATGAGAAAATCGAATTCAAGTTCTTCTGGTTCGACTAGCTCTGGAGGGAGTGGTTCTAGAGCAGCGGTTTGTGGTTAGTGTGTTGGTAAGCATGCGACTCTTGAGTGCCATGAATTTCAGGGTAACTGTTACAAGTGTGGACAAATCGGGCATCTGGCTAGAGCGTGTCCGTCGACGAGGGACAACCCTCTTATTTGTCGCAGCAAGGTCCGGCTGGTGGTTGTTCTCAGAGGCCGCAACTTTTTGCCCAGTCCCAGCGATTAGGATTCCAACCACGAGAACCGTCTAGGTTCGGAGGATCTTCTAGACCTCAGTTTTAGGGACCTCAGCAAGCTCAAGTGAATGGCCTGACAAGAGAGCAAGCTGACGATATTCTTGGGGGTGTTATTGCAGGTACTTGTACTATCTTTGACTTTCCCGCACGAGTTTTGTTTGATACAGGAGCATCACACTCCTTTATATATGATTTGTTTATGTATGAGTGTGGGTTGAGTTCTACCCCACTATGTGATGTTGTACCTGTTTCTACCCCTGCTGGCGTGAGTTTATTTTCCAGTGAGGTGGTTTTGGATTGCGTTATTAGATTTGATGAGAATGCACTGGTGACAAATCTGATTTCTTTGGAGATTAGAGATTTTGACTGCATCTAGGGTATGGATGTGTTGTCTGATTATAGAGCGACTGTTGATTTTTTTCATGGTGTAGTGAGGTTTAGGCCTCAATTTGGTTGTACCTGTTTCTACCCCTGCTGGCGTGAGTTTATTTTCCAGTGAGGTGGTTTTGGATTGCGTTATTAGATTTGATGAGAATGCACTGGTGACAAATCTGATTTCTTTGGAGATTAGAGATTTTGACTGCATCTAGGGTATGGATGTGTTGTCTGATTATAGAGCGACTGTTGATTTTTTTCATGGTGTAGTGAGGTTTAGGCCTCAATTTGGAGAAAAATTGGATTTTTATGGTGCTGATTCGCAGTCTAAGATTCCATTAGTGTCTGCCATGGAGATGTTTAGTCTGTTGTCGCTAGAGAACTCAGGGTTCATGATTTATGCCCTGGATGTCTCCCAAGAATCACGGATAGAGTTGAGCGATATCCCGATTGCTCGAGAGTTCCCAGATGTTTTCCAGGATAATATTCCAGGTTTTTCTCAAAGGCGAGAGATTGACTTCAGCATTCAGTTGGTGCAAGGGACTGCCCAAATTTTGAGAGCTCCGTACCGATTGGTGTCAGCTGAATTGAAGAAACTTAAGGATCAGTTGAGTGATATCTTGGAGAGAGGTTTTATTAGGCCATGTATGTCGCCTTGGGGAGCTTCGATTGTATTTGTGAAGAAGAAGGATGGGTCTATGAGGATGTGTGTGGATTTTCTGCAGCTGAATAAAGCGACGATCAAGAACAAATACCCACTACCGAGAATTGATGATCTGTTTGACTAGCTGCAGGAATCGGCATTATACTCCAAGATTGATCTGCGATCTGGTTATCATTAGTTGCGGATTAGAGACGCTGATGTGGCAAAGACGGTTTTTAGGACTCGATATGGGCACTACGAGTTCCTCGTGATGCCGTTTCGATTACGAATGCCCCTGCTGTCTTCTTGGATTTGATGAATCATGTCTTTAGCGAATATATCGATCGTTTCGTGATTGTCTTCATAGACGACATCCTGGTGTATTCGAGGAGCTATAGAGAGCATAAGGAGAACCTGAGGTTAGTGTTGCAGAAACTGAGAGACTCACAGCTGTATGCGAAGTTCAGTAAGTGTGATTTTTTGTTGGATAATGTAATATTTTTGCATCATGTCATATCTGCACAAGGTATCTCGATGGATCTTAGTAAAGTCGAGGCATTTCTTAACTGGGAGCGACCTAGGAATGGTTCTGAGATCCGTAGTTTCCTGGGTTTGGTTGGCTATTATAGACGGTTCATCGAGGGATTTTCTTCAATAGCGAGGCCAATGACTCAGTTGACCTAGAAAGATAGGAGATTTGTTAGGACAGACGAGTGCGAGTCCAGTTTTCTTTTTCTGAAGGAGAAGTTGACTACTGCTTCTGTGTTGGCTCTGCCTTTGGGTTCTGGAGGTTTTGTGGTTTGTTCTGATACTTCTCTGAGTGGTTTGGGCTGTGTATTGATGCAAAACGGGCATGTGATAGCTTATGCGTCTCGACAGTTGAAACCCCATGAGACCAGATACCCCGTTCATGATTTGGAGGTAGCTGCCATTGTTTTTGCTCTAAAGATTTGGCGTCACTACATGTTGGTAAGCAGTTCGTGGTGTACACAGACCACAAGAGCTTGAAGTATATCTTCACCCAGTCTGACTTGAATATGAGACAATGTCGTTGGATGGAGTTGCTCAAGGATTTTGATTGTGAAATTCAGTATCAGTCTGGGCGAATGAACTCAGTGGCAGATGCCTTGAGTAGGAGAGATCGGCCGGTGATGTTGATGTCGTTGAGTATATCAAAATTCCATGAGAAATTGGGAAATTCTGGATGGCGTTGCCAGCAAGAAGATCAATATTTTGTAGTCTCTTCCCTTCAGGTTGAACCATAGATTGTGGCGGACATTATGGCAGCACAGTGGACTTACCCATACATCCATGAGTTGAAGATAAAAGCCCAGAATGGTCAGTCAGAAGATTCTACTGTTGCTTCTGATGGATTCCTGAGATTTCGTGGTAGATTGGTAGTTCCAAACCTGATCGATCTGAGAGAAACCATCTTGAACGAGGCCCATTTCAGTCGTTATAGTGTTCATACGGGCAAAAAGAAGATGTATCATTCCTTGAAGTCGCACTACTGGTGGGAAGGCATGAGGAATTACATTTCTAGATTTGTAGCTCGACGTTTGAACTGCTCAAGGTGGAGAGGATGAGACCTTGTGGATTACTGTAGAGTTTAGAAGTGCCTCAATGGAATTGAGAGCACGTTGACATGGATTTTGTAACTAACTTACCTTGTTCGAACACGGGATGTGATGCGATTTGGGTGGTGACTGACAGACTCTCTAAGTCAGCCAACTTAATTCCCTATGATGTGAGATTTTCCATGAAGAAGATGGTAAGACTGTACAATGACCATGTGGTTAGATTGCATGGAGTACCGGTTTCAATAGTGTCTGATAGAGATCCACTATTTACTTCCCGATTTTGGAAGATCTTGCAAGCAGCGATGGGTTCGAGATTGGATACGAGTACAGCTTATCACCCTCAGACAGATGGCCAATCCGAGAGAACTATACAGACTTTGGAGGACATTCTATGGGCAATTGTGATGGATTTCAGTGGTGGCTGGCATGATTCTTTATCCCGTGTAGAATTTTCTTATAATAATAGCTACCAAGAGACTATCGGGATGGCACCATTCGAGGCTTTGTACGATCGAAAGTGTAGATCACCGATTTGTTGGGAAGAATTGGTGACAGACAACTTTCTACCCCGGAGTTTGTGCAGCATATGAGGATCAGGTTGAGCTGATTCAAAGCAGAATGAAGGCTGCACAAGATCATCAAGCTAGCTTTCCTAACAAGAGGCGCAGACCTTTAGAGTTTCAAGTGGGCGATCGAGTGTTGTTGCAAGTTTCTCCTTTCAAGAGCGTGATGAGGTTTGGGCTCAAGGGTAAATTAGCTCCTAGATTCATTGGCCCGTTCGAGATTATTGAGAGGATTGGATCCTTGGTGTATCGATTACAACTGCCTGTTGAGTTAGCAGCGATGCATGATGTGTTTCATGTGTCAATGTTGAGGAAATATGAGCCAGATCCTTCCCATGTGCTAAGGACCGATGAAGTTGAGCTGGATCCAACCTTGAATTACATTGAATATCCAGTGCAGATTCTAGGTAGGAAGGAGAAACAACTGAGAAACAAGACTATTCCGTTGCTGATGGTCCAATGGAGCAAGCATGGCAGAGAAGAAGCTACCTAGGAAGTGGAAGATAAGATGAGATCGGAATGACCTCATATATTTGAGTAGGAGCAGCAGTGATCCAGGTCATCCTGAAATTGTTGCTTTGGTATTTTAAAATGATGTGTACTCTTAGTTAGTGACTGCTTGGATACATTAAGGAATGTTGGATTGTTATATTTCAGTCTTGGTGATTCTCTAGTCTTCTTCAGTTTTGATCTGTAGTTGTCATTTGATTTCGAGGAAGAAATATCTTAAAGTCGGGAGAATTTGAGGACTGTAGTTAACAAATTTAATTAGTGAGATATTATGAACAGATTAGAGGGACAACAATATTTAATCGCCTAAGCTGTTACCAGCTTAGGGGATTTGGTGCAAGGTGTTGGTAGCCCTTGGTGGCATGGAACAGATCAGACGCAGGCTGATCTGGGTAGAACATTTCTGGGTGGAACCTGTTTTGTATTGCGCTTGATTTGAGTTCCTGTTGTGAGCTAGTTTCTGGAGACTTCAGCTTAGAGGCGAACCGCTTAGAGACGATCATCTCTGGGAGTTCCCGTGGGAACGTAAGCTAGATTAGACTTAGGGAGGTTTTAGAAGCACTGAGCTGGAGGATTGGATTACGAGAAATGGGGCTGTGCTGGCTGGTGACGTTAGCTTGGCCGCAGGCTGATGGTGATGCACAGTAGATACAAGAGCTGTTCGTGGCCTTCAGTTTTGGATGAAAGCTGTTAGTGAGGAATCAGTTTTGAAAGAGAGTTGACTGTGTTTGTGAAGCGCGATCTGTTAAGATGTGCGAAAGCTGATTCTTGGCTTGTAAGCTGATATGCACGAGAGAGCTGGAAAGCATATGAGGGCTGAAAGGGTAGCTGGCTTTTGGTTAACGAGAAGCTTAGGTCCTGAGCTGAACGGTGAGGTTGTGTTGGAAAGTTTACCATAAGCTGATATGATGAATCTAGGTATATATATCACGGTAGGGCCTGCGCTGTTAGAAGCTATCAGTCTGGCCGTAAGCAGAGTGAGGCGTACAACTTTGAGAGAGCCTGTCAGATCACTCTCTGAGCTGAACTTAACCTTGTAATTTGAATAGAGCATCGGGAGAAGAATGCTCTGAGCTATCTGGTGTGCAAGTTGAGCGGGTAGCAAAAGCTGATGGTTGCGCGAGAGCTGATTTCCGAGAATGATCTTCATAGTAGCATAATCTGTTGAGGCCGTGATCTGTTGATGCGTAAGCTGAGTAGTGTCTTCGTGTCTAAACTGGAATAGTTTCGGGGTCTGAGCCAGTTTAAGACGCTATAGGGGAGACCAGATCGAGGAGCGTGAACTGAACGGATGTGTGCGGTATAAGTTGGCTATGAGAACTATCCTGAATTACCCGAGCTGAATTTTTGAGCAGTGAAGAAGCCGAAGCTGCGCTGGATTCACTGTAGCCGAGAGCTGAGGGGTGACTAATATATATATACCCTTGGTGGGCTGACACTTAGCCATTTTTTTATACACCTCACAAAACTTATCCTCTCCCGAAAAATATCTCCCTAGAAACCCTTGCTAGTACTGTTCACCCATCATATTATTTGTTCGATTTTCGGAGCTTGACTGATCGGAATTGAGCAAGAGTGCTACAGTTGGAAGTGTCTGTTTGAGCATTTTACCTTAGTATCAATTGGGGGCTGATGGCGACTGGAACAGAGGAGTCGTAGGAAGCTGGAGCATACGATTTTAGGACTATCGGCTTTCTGTTGAACTTCGTTTTAGGTAACGAAAGTTTCCATTGTTGATTTTGACCCTTGGATATCTGTATTTGAACGGGATTTGAGTTTAGCAGTAGAGCTTAAGCTGGACAATCTTATAGGTGTAGGCCGTGAGCTGTTTGAACGTGAATGTGTGTTGATTCCTGTAGGTGTTTTGCAGATCTATAGATCTCTCGAGTTTTTGGACCAGATTTGGTGGTCCGAGCAGTTGGCTGAGAGCTAGAGTTTGAGCAGCGAACTTGATGTTTCAGACGTGTTTTGTATTTGTGATTCTGTGGTAAGATCTGGGCTGAGTTACGTTGAGCTTATACTAGCAGCTTTGATATAATCATGTTAATATTTCCTGCGTGATGTGAGCTGTTTGGTGACGTGCCAGCTGATTTTGCCTAGCTGTGTGAATTGCCGTGTATATGTGCAAGATGAAGTTGTCTAGCTGTGCAGTTAATTGATGGTTCTTTGTTTTACTTGTTTATGTGTTATTTATATGCGTTTATTGTGAGCTGGATCTGCCTTGCATACACACATATCATATTGTGCCTGATTTCTTTGAGAACCGATCGATGGATAGTACCAGTATGCTGAATCTTTTATTTTGAAAATGAAATGATTTAGGTGTCGGTTGGATTCCGTATCCTCAACTTCCTGCTATGAGGTTTTGTCGGTTGCCCTGAGGTTCACTTGGGTAGCTCCCACCCCACAGTAAGCATGAATGACACCGGTGGGTTGAGAGATTAGATTGCAAGCTGCTGGTGCTGCATGTGAATGGCATGTGTAGCACCCATGATCCCACATTCGATGTGGACACTACTTTATTAATTCATTGTCGAGTTTTGGGCGTGAATTGTTTTTGATAACCGATGAGCTTTCATGGTACCCCGGTTCATGCATTCATGACTTGAGATATTGAATGTTTTATATGTTAGCTAGTTTTATAGATGCTCTTCGTACTGAGGTTTGACCTAATTTTATTTCCCTTTTTGGGGCTGCTTTGGTTTTGTATTTGGCCATTGCATGTTCTTCAGGTAAATCAGCTGGGCCAAGTGGTGCGTCAGTTGGTTGAATGTCTGTTTACTCCCAGTTATGTATTTTATGTATTGAGCTATTGACGAGGGGATGCCCTGCATGTATATTGTATTCGGAGATCTGTATTTGTTGTAATACTTGTATGCATGCTGTTGTTGTTGCTGTGTGGATTTTTGAGTTAAAATCCGTTTTTGAGTATGATCGTATTTTAAATGATATTTTCAGTTCAGGCCCAAATGAAAATTTTTAGCCAATATTTTATGCTTCTGCTTAATTGTGAATTAATCCTTGGTTTAGAGCACCGGACCTGACACTATATATTGCGTCAAGTTGCTCATCCATTCCCTCAGTATCAATTACTAATGAACTTTTGTATGATAACCTCGAGTGTCGTGACGTCATTAATCTTGCGGATCATCAACACTTCCCTACACACCCAAGACATAAGTTTCACCCACATTTGGCATCAATTTCCACCGTTTCAAGATGTATTTCTCGGGAAATTGAGACACCTGGGTGATACGAAAAAAGGCCAACATGTGTTTGCATGGAATTCCATCTGTATTAAATTTCATGCAGCTGCATGAGACATAATCTGTTTGTTTGTCATGTGTAACAACCCTTGGTCTAGATGATGAAAAAGTTTGAAACTTCACGACATAGTTAACATCTACATCAACTCACATGGACACATGTTGTACGCAATAACCATGGCTCTCAAATAACTCACTTTGAAACTCTATTCACTTCTTTCTCGTGTAAACACCAACCATCTGCGCTTCCATTGGCGAGTTTCGGTTAAACTTAGGATATTCATTCATATCAACATGGTCTGCAACCAACTCTGTGTGACGTTGGCTTTTCAGAGCCCTTTTAAAAAGAGTGATAAAATCCATCAACGAATTATTTTTTGCTCACTGACTGGTAGTGTGATTTTCGAGCTCCACGCATCATGCTGGTACCCCACCAGAACCACCGCTCTGATACCAACTGAAACGAACCAGACTCTAGAAAAAAATATATTATTTTTTGAAACATTTGCGGAATGAATAAACTAATTGTATGGCTCGTTCCCCTTTAAAACCTTTTCATAAACCATCATTTTATAAAATAAATAAAATACATATCTTAAAACGTTAAATCATCCATACTATTTAAAACCCAGACTGAATAAAAGTACTGAAGGTGAACATGGCAATCAATATCTGAAAAGCGTATCACATCAAAGATAAAACATCAATGCGGCCACGGGGTATAGCTGCGGCGGGCGCTCAGAGGTCCTCGCCCCAGTCGGGACATAATCCACAGGGTCATCACCTATATTATTTAAACCTAGTGAGCCTAGAGGCTCAGTATGCTATATCTTTTAAATAGCAAAGTACGTACTAGTAAAACCACATGCAAGCACATACGTGTAATAAGATAACGTTAAATCATGCATGCATGGATGATCTTAAAACATGGTTCGTAACGTATCTTAACATAACATAATCATATCATACATAGTAAGGCATGTCGTGAGGTAACATAAAAACGTATGAGTCGTATCCGTGAAGTGTGGACCATGTTCGATTGATCAATCTTAAACCAACGTACGTGACGGCCGGTTTTACCTGACCTACATCATCATCATCACATTAACAGAGGTTCACTGGGCTCGGTCTCCCAGATCCGCTCATCGTCTATCATTATACATTAATAGAGGTTCACCGGGCCCGGTATCCCGGATCTGCTCATCGTCTATCTTGCCACAAGTCACTTCAATCCCTCCATTTTTCTTTTAAAACATGCCTTTATCATTTCATAAATTTTCGTGATGCGTGCATTTCATAAAACATGCAATTTAAAAGTTTTGCCCGTCAATATATATTTAATTCCTTCATTTAAAACATTATCATACATAACATACTACATATATAATTAAATATATATTTACGAGCTTCTACGTTTTCTACTCTGGTCAAGGCCTGGTTCAGGAGCCTGGCCCACTACTTCTAAGCCCAGAGGAATCTAGACTTAGATTAAAATTTCATTTGGCCTAATACATGACTTGGCCCATAACATGAAATTAAACCTTTAAAAATTGAATAACGTACTACGTTGACCCTATTTTGACTCAATTAAAAATCCTATGATCAATTTTGACTTAATTAAAATTTTGGGATCAATTTTGACTAATTTAAAAACTCCAATAATCAATTTTGACCAATTAAAGCTCAAAATTCCAATTTTGAACATTTTAAATCCCAAGGTCAATTTTGACTTAATTAAAGATCCAATAACCTCAATTTTTACTTTAAAAGCTTAGAATAAGGTATTAGGTCCAAATTAATTAAAATTTTGACAAAAAGATTGGGCTTTAAAAGATTTGACCAAAAAACCCATAAAAATTGTACCTTCATCTTAAAAATTAAAATAATCAGTCAAGAATTAATAAATTGAACCAAATTTAAATCATTTTTACTCGACATCCGACTAACCGACCCGGTACAATCGAACCCCTCAAATCGGTCGAATTGAACCGAACCAAGCCCCTCACAAACCCTAGACATGTGCCGCACCCCACCATGCACGACGCACTCGAGCAGCCGGAGCCCCACCATCTGCACCACCCCCAGGTCTAACCAGTACCAACTAGACCATCCCTGGTTCGAACCATGCTTTTCATGGTTCGATCGAAGGACATCATGCACAGCCATGCGTCGCACGAAGGCGCACACGAGCCGTTCCTCCAAGATGGTTCGACCCCCATGATCTAGACGTCTCCCTACCAATGTTTGGACTTCCATGAACCACCTAGATGCGAGCCAAAGTCCCATGAATAGCCCCTTAGCCAAAGCCAAACAAGAAACAATCAAAAGCATGCTGAAAATTCATGAGTTATGCAAGGATCTAAAATAATTGTGCATAGATCTAAACAAATCACATTAAAATCATGCATTGAACATTAAAAATAGTTTACTATGGTGTAATGGTGAGAAAAATAATCGATATTACATGCCTGGCTTGGAGAAAGATGAGATCTGCGAGTTACCGACGTAGAGGACGCGAGTCGGGACAGAAACCACATTGGATCAATTCTAGAAATTTTCGATGGGGATGTTTGAGATGGGAAGGGGACGGCTATCTTGGGAGAGTGGATGCTAGGTTTTGCAAAGATTTGTGTTATAAAATAATGATGGTGCAAAACATGGCCCCTAAGGCTTAATTAAGAAATTAAAAGGGAATTTTACAAGCTTGCCCTCCGCTAATTTGAATTGTTGATTAAAACTCTAACTCAAGCTTTAAAATCTCTAATTTTCGAAATAAAATTTTCTCCAATTTTAAAACACATTAAAACCCATTAAAACAGCCCGTATAGGCGAAAAACGGGTTCCCCTCCAAATAATCATAAAAACCCTAATTTTCGGAAATTGTTGCTTAAAAATAATAAGTTTATCCTTAACAATCGAAGGAATTAAAAATATCAAATAATTTTCATCTCGATCGTCCGTAGTCTCGTCCACGCTTCCGTAACTCAAGCAGACTGAAAACATGACATGCATACCATGCAACATAAAAATCATAAATAAATCACATAAAATGGCATGTAATCATCTAAAATTATTTTCCCCCTAGTCATGTACTCATTCTACGTATTCAGGAATTTCTAGGTGTTACAAATCCCCCCCCCTTTAAAGGGATTTCGTCCCCGAAATTAACTACGTACCAAATTGATCAAGGTAGCGCGTCCGCATATCGGCCTCAGTCACCCAGGTAGCCTCATCCTATGAGTGTTTCTGTCACCGGACCTTGACCATCGGAATACTCCGTGCTCTCAGCCTGCATTTCTCTCGAGCCAAAATCTATACTGGACGCTCCTCAAAAGATAAATCCGGCGCAAATTGGAGCAGCTCAAAATACAAAACGTGCGACGGATTCGGAACATACTTCCGTAGCATCGAGATGTTGAAGACATTATGGACCGCTGACAAACTGGGTGGTAACGATACTCGATAAGCTAGAGTACCAATCCTCTCCAAAATCTCGAATGGCACAATAAACCTTGGGATGAGCTTTCCCCTCCGGCCAAAGCGCATCACGCATTTCATGGGCGAGATCCTCATGAAGACATGGTCCCCAACAGCTAACTCCAGATCTCGTCGTCTCTGAACAGCATAACTCTTCTGACAACTCTGGGATGTCCTCATCCGATCATGAATACGATACTCGATAAGCTAGAGTACCAATCCTCTCCAAAATCTCGAATGGCACAATAAACCTTGGGATGAGCTTTCCCCTCCGGCCAAAGCGCATCACGCATTTCATGGGCGAGATCCTCATGAAGACATGGTCCCCAACAGCTAACTCCAGATCTCGTCGTCTCTGAACAGCATAACTCTTCTGACAACTCTGGGATGTCCTCATCCGATCATGAATCCTCATCACAATATCCGCTGTTTTCTGAACTAGCTCCGGCCTCAGCACTCTCTCTCCTACCTCGTCCCAGTGCACGAGAGATCGGAATCTCCTCCCTGTACAGGGCTTCATACGGATCCATCCCAATCGATGCCTGAAAGCTATTGTTTTACGTGAACTCTACCAGCGGCAACCTCGAGTCCCACGTACCCTGGAAATCAATCACACAGGCTCTCAGCAAATCCTCCTGAATCTGGATGACACTCTCCAACTGACCATCCGTTTGCGGGTGAAACGCCGTGCTGAACGCCAACCTAGTCCCCAAAGCATCATGTAAGCTCCTCTAAAACGCAGATGTGAATCTAGTGTCTCTGTCCTACACTATAGAGACTGGTATGCCATGTAGCCTGACAGCCTCTCTGATGTAAAGCTCTACGTACTGAGTCATGGTGAAAGTAGTCTTCACTGTAAGAAGTGCGCTGACTTGGTGAGTCTGTCCACAATCACCCATATCACCGTGTATCCTCTAGGGCAAACCAACCACAAAATCCATCGTGATTGGCTCCCACTTCCACTCAGGAATAGAGAGTGGCTGCAATAACTCTTCCGGTCATTGATGCTCTGCCTTGACCTGTAGGTCAAGCACTCAGACACAAATCTCCCAATATCATTCTTCATCCCCGGCCACCAATACAATGTCTGCAAATCTCTGTAAAACTTCGTACTCCCTGGGTGGATGGAGTACGTCGATGCATGCGCCTCTGATAAGATCTCAGCTCTCAGCTGTCCAGTACTCGGCACCCACATGAGACCTCTGAAATGAACAATCTCATCGTCAACTGTGTAGAGACCTCGGCCTTTAGCCTCATCTCACTGTCTCCACTACTGTTACTGCTCATCGGAGGCCTGTCCCTCTCTAATCCATTCTCAAAGAGTCGGCTGAACAGTGATTGCTTCCAAACTTGGTGCATAGCCTCCTGAATAAAACTATAGTCCAAGCCTCTCTATCTCAGCCTGTAGTGGCCTCTCAACTGACAAACATGCCACTACTGCAGTCTTTTGGCTCAAAGAGTCTGCCACCAAATTAGCTTTACCCGGATGGTAGCTAATGTCACAATCATAGTCTTTCACCAACTCTAGCCATCTGCGTTGCCTCATGTTCAGCTCCTTCTAGGTGAAGAAGTACTTGAGGCTCTTGTGGTCGGTGAAGATCTGACACTTCTCGTCGTACAAATAGTGTCTCCAAATCTTCAATTCGAACACCACTGCCGCCAGCTCCAGATCGTGCATCGGATAGTTTTGCTCATAACTCTTCAGCAGTCTCGACGCATAAGCGATAACCTTTCCTCCCTGCATCAGAACTGCACCCAACCCTCTCAGGGAAGCATCCGTATACACTACAAACTCCTCATGATCCACTGGCATCGCTAACACTGGTGCGGAAGTGAGGGCCTCCTTCAGCTGATCGAAGCTCCTATGACACTCCGAACTCCACACATACTTCGCATTCTCGTTGGTCAGGGCTGTCAAGGGCACTGAAATCAAAGAGAAGCCCTTGATAAACTTGCGATAGTAACCTTCCAGCCCCAAGAAGCTACGAATCTCTGCTGTGTTCCTCGGAATCCCCCAGTTCTGCACTGCCTCCACCTTTTATGGGTCAACAGAAATCCCATCTCTCGACACAATATGCCCTAAGAATGCCAACTGGTCAAACCAAAACTTGCACTTGCTGAACTTGCCATACAATCTGTGCTCCCTCTATGTCTACAAAGTTGTCCGAAAGTGCTTCCTATGCTCCTCCAAGCTCCTCGAATAGACCAGAATGTCGTCGATAAAAACAATGATGAACTGGTCTAAGTACTGTCTAAAGACCCTGTTCATCAAATCCATGAATATCGCTGGGGCATTCGTCAGGCCAAACGACATCACCAAGAACTCATTGTGGGCGTAACGTGTCCGAAAAGCAGTCCTGGACACGTCCTCCTCTCTAACCCTCAACGGATGGTAGCCAGATCTCAAATCAATCTTCGAGAACACCGAAGCTCCCTGCAACTGATCAAATTAATCCTCTATCCTCGGGAGTGGGTACTTATTTTTCACTGTAACTCTGTTCAGCTCCCGGTAGTCAATGCATAATCTCATGCTGCCATCCTTCTTCTTTACAAACAAAACTGGAGCGCACCATGGAGAAAAGCTAGGGCGAATGAACCCCTTGTCGAGAAACTCCTGAATCTGCTCCTTCAGCTCCTTCATCTTGGTAGGAGCCAATCGATACAGTGCCTTAGAGATAGGAACTGTACCCAGCATCAGCTCAATAGAAAACTCTACCTCTCGCTCCGGTGGAACTCCCACTACATCGTCAGGCAAGACATATGCAAAGTCCCTGACTACCTCCACATCAGACAGTGAAGGGCCTGCTGAATCTCCTGAAGTGATAACTCTGGCCAAGAACGGAGCAACTTGTCTTGTTTTTCGGTGCACTCATTCCCCTTTAGAGAATGAAATGAGGACCCAGCTTGACTCGAGACCAAGACTACTTACAACTCGCACCAATAGCGGCACTGAGCGGCCGGAGATTGATGGAAAAGGCAGCCCTTTGCCCCGCCTGATATCCAAGCTCAACTATTTTCCTGGCCTGTATAAAGGATATAAATCTGGACCTCCGCGGTCTCCTCGCTGCTTCAAATAAGAAGGTATCCTGCCTTGGCGACCTGATAGTCACTGATCTCCGCTGGAAATCGATCACCGCTCCAAACTCTGTCAACCAATCCATACTCAGGATGAGGTTGAATCTTGACATCGGCAAAATGACCTAGTCTTCTCTGACCGCATGATCCTGGAACATCATCGTCAATCCCTGCGCAACACTGGTCTTCGTCAACTCCTCTCTTGATGGAACCGTCTTGGCGAGAGCTAATCCCACGCTCTTCGAAACAATACCCATCCTCTGTGTGAATGCATTCGAAATCAACGAGTGGGTCGCCCCTGAGTCTAGCAAGGCGAGGGTAGTGACACCTAGCACACGAATCTCGCCTAAAATAGAAACATCACACAGGTACGCGTTTACGGTCAAACTAGATCCCAATAAACAGTTTAGATGCCTAAGACATTTCTAAGTTCGCTATTCCTATTCTTCTAAATTCTAAAGGCATGTTCTAGAAATCTAACAATTCATACTTATATCAATACAACAACTAAGGCATTGAATCTCATAGCAGTGATCTACTTAGCATGCAATTCTAAAACACTCATATAGCAACATGACAAAGCACGGAAACGACGAAAATATAAAATGGAATACCTGTGAGCAACGTCGTGTCTGGATCTGCAGCCTCTGCCTGCATCACGAAAACACGACCAGTGGACTGCATCCTCATAGGGCCATCCTTAAAGATATTCCCAGGCTCCTTGTAGTGATAACACATTCCTGAACTGTTGGGGAACCACGGCGGATCCGAAAGACGCCTCCCGGCGAGGCAGCGGAAGAACAAAAAATTAGGCCAGGAGACGATCAATACAATTCAATATTCATGCAAGCTATGACCATTCATAGGTTGTTTTCGTTGATTACCTTGCAGGCAACTCGTGCCTGGCTCCGACCAGTTTCGCGAGGAAACCGGCACTTCACGGTAGGCGGCGGTAGATTACGTCAATCAGGTCCACGACCGGAAGCGAGACTCCTTCGTCAGCCTGCACTAGAAGGCCTGACGAGATCAGCACGGACGGATTCTCCTCGTCAAGTTTGCCGGAACAAATTCCGGCTAAGCGGCGGTGGCGGCGACGGCGGCGGCGGCTTTTGAAGAGAGGAGGGGCGGCGGCTACATAAGCTCTATGGTTAGGGTTTGTGTCAAGTGTTGTGTTATTATGAAGCTTAAGTCTACATTAAGTAGACTTAATGATGGACTTGGACCGGCCCAACGAGTCCGGGTCCAACGGATGAACATTCAGTTCATCCCCATCACCGTGACTTCATCATAACTCCGATCGCCGATCAGATGGGACCGATCGACTCAGTTTCCAAAACTGAATACCATGATCTGAAAAACCATTTTTCAGAACCCCATTGCAAAATGACCGTTTTGCCCCTCAACAGCGGGAAATCATGATTTGACCCCTGTTGACTTTTAGGAAGTCGCACTGACTTAATGATGGACTTGGACCGGCCCAACGAGTCCGGGTCCAACGGATGAACATTCAGTTCATCCCCATCACCGTGACTTCATCATAACTCCGATCGCCGATCAGATGGGACCGATCGACTCAGTTTCCAAAACTGAATACCATGATCTGAAAAACCATTTTTCAGAACCCCATTGCAAAATGACCGTTTTGCCCCTCAACAGCGGGAAATCATGATTTGACCCCTGTTGACTTTTAGGAAGTCGCACTCCCCAAAATCCTCTTCCCATGCTCAACACATTGAGCTCAGTATCCGTGCGGGAATCTCGAATCCAGTACTTGTGTGACCCTCAATGGTTCAGGGATACAGCTAGCAGTGGGCCCACAACCATTGTGGCTCCGGAATCACAATTACGGAGTTGCCCAACGGATCATGGTAAGAGCGTCTAACAACATCGCCCCATGATCCCCTAGGTATCCTGATAGTGCCTGCAAGAACCAGTTGGTCGTGGTTAGCGTACATTACGGTCCTTTCAATCCATATATCCCGATCAGATCAACGACCATTGGTAAATCGAGAGTCGCTAAAGATCCGATAGCTATGCATACATCTTGGAGATCGAATAGTGACATCACGAGTGCCTAGGTAAACCCATTTACCTAAAACACTTCTAGTACTCTGGCCAGAGATTTATACACTATTATCCCCTCAGATAGCATAGGACATCCACGCATGTCTGCGAGCGGTGAATCCTCGACAACGATGTATAGACTCCTACATTTATCGGGGTCTCATCCAATCCCGCCGCCTGATGACCCCAAGTGAGTCGGCAAACGAGTCAAAGTGAGACGCCTATCATGTAGATCCTCAATCAGTACAACCAAGACCTCGGACTTATCCACTCGACTAATGGTAACCATTTGGAAAGTCCGATCGAGGGTAGTTCGATAGATCACCAGGTCACTATCTATCTGCATGCTCAGAACATCACAATGTTCCCTACCAATGAAACATGGTACTTCGTATCGCAGATACTAGTCTCAATCTCGGGCGGCCTTATCCTCATTTTGACGGCCCAATCGACTAGGAACATGTTTAGAATACACAGTGACTATTAGATGTGTTTCATGATAGCCGTCATACCCACTATCACATCTAACATACACTTTAGTGCATTCTAGGTCTTTACTCAATGCAATTGTTAATCATCATACAACACAATGAAAGTAAAGAATGCCATATAAATAAATGCGAATATCATATATAAATATTGTCATATACAAGAGTCTATAAACCCACACGCCACAAGTTGGTTATTTGGGCATCTACTCTAACAATCTCCCACTTGCCCTAAAGTCAACTACTCATCAGACGCAGTCCCTTTGTTTCGCGATGTTTTTCAAACAACGGTCTAGGCAAGGGCTTCGTAAGTGGATCAGCAACTTTGTCCACAGAGGCGACTCTCTCAACTGCTATGTCACCTCTAGCCACAATATCCCGGATTATGTGGTATTTCCTCAGTATGTGTTTGGATCTTTGGTGAGACCTAGGCTCCTTTGCTTGCGCAACGGCACCCGTGTTGTCGCAGTAGACCAGGACTGGACCAACTCCTTTAGGAATGACGCCCAACTCTTGGACAAAATTCCATATCCAAACGGCCTCCTTAGCAGCAGCTGATGCTGCGATGTACTCAGCCTCAGTGGTTGAATCCGCGATGGTGTCTTGCTTGGAACTCTTCCAAGAGACAGCACCACCATTGAGCATTAATACAAATCCAGAGGTAGATTTCGAATCATCCACGTCACACTGGAAACTAAAATCAGTGTATCCTTCCAGTTTCAGTTCACCACCCCCATAGACCATGAACATATTCTTAGTCCTTTGCAAGTACTTAAGAATATCCTTCACAGCCTTCCAATGCAATTGGCCGGGGTTGGCCTGGTAGCGGCTCGTGACACTCAGAGCATATGCGACATCCGGTCTAGTCAAGATCATGCCATACATAATATTACCTATTGCCGAGGCATATGGCACACGTGTCATACTCTCTAATCTCCTCATCAGTATTCGGACACATAGACTTAGATAGAGTGACTCCGTGGCACATAGGTAGGTGTCCTCTCTTGGACTCTTCCATAGAGAACCTCTTAAATATGGTATCGATGTAGGTGTATTGGGTGAGTCCGAGCATCCGTTTAGATCTATCCCGATAGATCTGTATTCCAAGAATATAGGATGCTTCACCCATGTCCTTCATCGAAAATCTACTAGACAACCATACTTTAGTTGACTGCAGCATTCCTACATCATTCCCAATGAGTAGAATGTCATCAACATAAAGTACGAGGAATGTCACAGCGCTTTTAACTACCTTCTTGTATACACATGGCTCCTCGGGATTCTTGATGAAACCGAATTCCTTAATAGTTTCATAGAATCTTAGGTTCCAATTTCGCGATGCTTGTTTGAGACCGTAGATCGATCTCTGAATCTTGCATACCTCATGCTCGCTTCCAACAGATGTGAAACCCTCAGGCTGCATCATATAGATCTCTTCCTTAATGTTTCCATTAAGGAACGCAGTTTTCACATCCATTTGCCATATCTCATAGTCGTACCATACGGCTATGGCTAATAAGATTCTAATCGACTTGAACATTGCGACTGGCGAGAAGGTTTCATCATAGTAAACACCTTGCCTTTGAGTGTAACCTTACGCGACCAGTCGCGTCTTGTAGGTCATTACCTTACCATCAGGCCCAAGTTTCCTCTTGTATACCCATTTGCACCCAATAGGAACAATTCCTTCGGGAGGGTCAACAAGAGTCCAAACTTGGTTAGCATGCATTGAGTCAAACTCAGACTGCATTGCTTCAAGCCAAAAATTAGAATCGGCATCGAAAATTGCCTCCTTGAAAGTACTTAGATCAGATCCAATAACTTGATCACCTTGATCATCTTCAAGGAGAAAACCATATCTCTCAGGAGCCCTAGGAACCCTATCGGATCTCCTAGGTGCGACCATTTCTGGTATTGGCTCTGGAGGTGCAGGAGACTCACCTGGTACTTCGATTGGATCTCGAAACTCTTCGAGTTCTACTATTTTTCCCTTTCTATCAAGTAGAAATTCCCTTTCCATAAAGGTGGCATTCCTAGAAAAAAACACTTTTGTTTCGCTCGGATAGTAGAAGTAGTATCCAATGGAATTCTTTGGATACCCAATGAAGTAGCATAAGATGGATCTCGTATCCAGCTTATCTCCCACTGTCTGATTCACGTAAGCAGGACATCCCCAAATCCTCATGTATGAGTACTTGGGTGGTTTGCCCATCCATATCTCATATGGAGTCTTATCCACTGCCCTAGTGTGGACATTGTTCTGTTGGGGAACCACGGTAGATCCGGATCACGCCTCCCGCGAGGCAGCGGAAGAACAAAAATTGGGCCGGGAGACGATCAATACAATTCAATAAACATGCAAGCTATGACCATTCATAGGGTGTTTCTCGGGGTTACCTTTCTGGCAACTCGTGCCTGGATCCGACCAGTTTCGGAAGGAAACCGGCACTTCACGGTAGGCGGCGGTAGATTACGTCAATCAGGTCCACGACCGAAAGCGAGACACCTTCGTCAGCCTGCACTAGAAGGCCTGACGAGATCGGCACGGACGGATTCTCCTCGTCAAGTTTGCCGGAACAAATTCCGGCGAAGCGACGGCGGCGGCGGCGGCGCAAGGCGGCGGTGGATTTTGAAGAGAGGAGGGGCGGCGGATACTTAAGCTCTAGGGTTAGGGTTTAATGTGGTGTGTAGTGTGTTATTATGAAGCTTAAGTCTACATTAAGTAGACTTAATGATGGACTTGGACCGGCCCAACGGGCCCGAGTCCAACGGATGAACATTCAGTTCATCCCCATCACCGTGACTTCATCATAACTCCGATTACCGATCAGATCGAACAGATCGACTCAGTTTCCATAACTGAATACTCTGATCTGAAAAACCATTTTTCAGAACCCCAGTGCAAAATGACCGTTTTGCCCCTCAACAGCGGGAAATCACGATTTGACCCCTGTTGACTTTTAGGAAGTGCACTCCCCAAAATCCTCTTCCTATGCTCAACACATTGAGCTCAGTATCCATGCGGGAATCTCGAATCCAGTACTTGTGTGACCCTCAATGGTTCAGGGATACAGCTAGCCGTGGGCCCACAACCATTGTGGCTCCGGAATCACAATTCCGGACTTGTCCATCGGATCATGGTAAGAGTGTCTAGCAACATCGCCCCATGATCCCCTAGGTATCACTGATAGTGCCTGCAAGAACCAGTTGGTCTTGGTTAGCGTACAGTACGGTCCTTTCAATCCATATATCCCGATCAGATCAACGACCATTGGTAAATCGAGAGTCGCTAAATATCCGATAGCTATGCATACATTTTGGAGATCGAATAGTGACATAACGAGTGTAACTAGGTAATCACATTTACCTAAAACACTTCTAGTACTCTGGACAGAGATTTATACACTATTATCCCCTCATATAGCATAGGATATCCACGCATGTCTGCGAGCGGTGAATCCTCGACAACGATGAATCCACTCCTACATGCATCGGGGTCTCACCAAATCCCGACGCCTTATGACCCCAAGTGAGTCGGCAAACGGGTCAAAGTGAGACGCCTATCATGTAGAGTGTCAATGACATTTCGAGTCGTGAGGACTAATCAGTACAACCAAGACCTCGGACTTATCCACTCGACAAATGGTAACCACTTGGAAAGTCCGAACGAGGGTAGTTCGATAGATCACCAGGTCACTATCTATCTGCATGCTCAGACCATCACAATGTTCCCTACCAATGAAACATGGTACTTCGCATCGCAGATACTAGTCTCGAGCTCAGGCAGCCTTATCCTCATTTTGACGGCCCAATCGACTAGGAACATGTTCAGAATACACAGTGACTATTAGATGTGTTTTATGATAGCCGTCATACCCACTATCACATCTAACATACACTATAATGCATTCTAGGTCTTTACTCAACGCAATTGTTAATCATCATACAACATAATGAAATTAAAGAATGCCATATAAACAAAAGCGAATATCATATATAAAGATCGTTTCATACAAGAGTCTATGAACCCACACGCCACAAGTTGGCTAGTTGGGCATCTACTCTAACAATCTCCCACTTGCCCTAAAGCCAACTACTCATCAGACGCAGTCCCATTGTTTCGCGATGTTTTTCAAACAACGGTCCAGGCAAGGGCTTCGTAAGTGGATCAGCAACGTTGTCCGCAGAGGCGACTCTCTTAACTGCTATGTCACCTTTAGCCACAATATCCCGGATTATGTGGTATTTCCTCAGTATATGTTTGGATCTTTGGTGAGACCTAGGCTCCTTTGTTTGCGCAACGGCACCCGTGTTGTCGCAGTACACCGGGACTGGACCAACTCCATTAGGAATGACGCCCAGCTCTTGGACGAAATTCCTTATCCAAACGGCCTCCTTAGCAGCAGCTGATGCTGCGATGTACTCAGCCTCAGTTGTTGAATCCGCGATGGTGTCTTGCTTGGAACTCTTCCAAGAGACAGCACCACCATTGAGCATTAATACAAATCCAGAGGTAGATTTCGAATCATCCACGTCACACTGGAAACTAGAATCAGTGTAGCCTTCCAGTTTCAGTTCACCACCCCCATAGACCATGAACATATTCTTAGTCCTTTGCAAGTACTTAAGAATATCCTTCACAGCCTTCCAATGCAATTGGCCGAGGTTGGCCTGGTAGCGGCTCGTGACACTCAGAGCATATGCGACATCCGGTCTAGTCAAGATCATGCCATACATAATATTACCTATTGCCGAGGCATATGGCACACGTGTCATACTCTCTATCTCCTCATCAGTCTTCGGACACATAGACTTAGATAGAGTGACCCCGTGGCACATAGGTAGGTGTCCTCTCTTGGACTCTTCCATAGAGAACCTCTTAAGTATGGTATCGATGTAGGTATCTTGGGTGAGTCCGAGCATTCGTTTCGATCTATCCCGATAGATCTGTATTCCAAGAATATAGGATGCTTCACCCATGTCCTTCATCGAGAATTTACTAGACAACCATACTTTAGTTGATTGCAGCATTCCTACATCATTCCCAATGAGTAGAATGTCATCAACATAAAGTACGAGGAATGTCATAGCGCTTTTAACTACCTTCTTGTAGACACATGACTCCTCGGGATTCTTGATGAAACCAAATGGCTTAATTGTTTCATCGAATCTCAGGTTCCAACTTCACGATGCTTGTTTGAGACCGTAGATCGATCTCTGAAGCTTTCATACCTTACGCTCACTTCCGACAGATGTGAAACCCTCAGGCTGCGTCATATAGATCTCTTCCTTAATGTTTCCATTAAGGACCGCAGTTTTCACATCCATTTGACATATCTCATAGTCGTACCATGCGCCTATGGCTAATAAGATTCTAATCGACTTGAACATTGCGACTGGCGAGAAGGTTTCATCATAGTCAACACCTTGCCTTTGAGTGTAACCTTTCGCGACCCGTCGCGCCTTGTAGGTCATTACCTTACCATCAGGTCCAAGTTTCCTCTTGTATACCCATTTACACCCAATAGGAACAATTCCTTCGGGAGGGTTAACAAGAGTCCAAACCTGGTTGGCATGCATTGAGTCAAACTCTGACTGCATTGCTTCAAG
Source organism: Dorcoceras hygrometricum (assembly GCA_001598015.1). Classification (NCBI taxonomy): domain Eukaryota; kingdom Viridiplantae; phylum Streptophyta; class Magnoliopsida; order Lamiales; family Gesneriaceae; genus Dorcoceras; species Dorcoceras hygrometricum. Next base: position 46,692 of record KV001284.1, on the reverse strand, counting down.
CCACAAATTATAATCAGCATCAAAAATTGCCTCCTTGAAGGTTCTTGGATCAGATCCAACAACTTGATCACTTTGATCATCTTCAAGGAGAAAACCATATCTCTCAGGAGCCCTAGGGACCCTTTCGGATCTCCTAGGTGCAACCATTTCTGGTATTGGCTCTGGAGGTGCGGGAGACTCACCTGGTACTTCGATTGGATCTCGAACCTCTTCGAGTTCTACTATTTTGCCATTTCTATCAAGTAGAAATTTCCTTTCCATAAAGGTGGCATTCCTAGAAACAAACACTTTTGTTTCGCTGGGATAGTAGAAGTAGTATCCAATGGAATTCTTTGGATACCCAATGAAGTAACATAAGATGGATCTCGTATCCAGCTTATCTCCCACTGTCTGCTTCACGTAATCCCCAAATCATCATGTATGAGTACTTGGGTGGTTTGCCCATCCATATCTCATATGGAGTCTTATCCACTGTCTTGGTGTGGACATTGTTGAACAACATTACCGCCGTTTCTAGCGCATAGCCCCAAAACGAGGTGGGAAGTTCAGTGAAGCACATCATAGATCGAACCATGTCCAACAAGGTCCGATTACGACGCTCCGCTACACCATTGAGCTGTGGTGTGGCCGGAGGGGTCCACTGTGCGAGAATCCATTCTCTTTCAGATAGTCTTGAAATTCAGTACTCAAATATTCGCCACCTCGATCAGATCGAAGTGCTTTAATACTTTTGCCTAATTGATTTTCTACTTCAGCCTTGAATTCTTTGAACCTTTCAAAGGATTCAGACTTGTGATTCATCAAGTACAAGTACCCATACCTAGAGTAATCGTCGGTAAAGGTGATGAAGTATGTGTGACCGTATTTAGTACCAATACTAAATGGACCACACACATCAGTATGGATCAAACCCAATAGGCCTTGAGCACGCTCACCCTTGCCCTCGAAGGGTTGCTTAGTCATATTTCCCTTGAGACAAGACTCACAAGTTGGTAGAGAGTTAATGTCTGACAGATCAAACATGTCACTCCTAACTAACTTGTTCATCCTACTTAGAGAAATATGACCTAGCCTAGCGTGCCAGAATTGTGTTGGGTTCAATTTATCGTGTTTCCTTTTAATCGTTGTTGTATGTGCTTCGACATCGCGAGTTGGAACGTCTTTCAATTTTAAGGTGTATAAATCGTTTTCGCGTTCCCCAATTCCAATTAAACATTCATTCTTGTAAATATTGCAAATCGAATTAGCAAACATACAAGAATATCCATCACTATCGATGTTCTTTATTAATTCGGGAACAAATAAAACGTTTCTCAACAACTTAAAATCAGAAGACAGAAATAAATAAACATCTCCTATAGCTACTGCAGCAACTCTTGCTTCATTGCCAAGCCTCAAGTGGGTCTCACCCTCTCTAAGACGTCGGCTTCTTGTCATCACCTGCAAATCATTGCAGATATGAGATCCACATCCGGTATCAAGTACCCAAGAAGTCAAATTAAGAGACATATTTATTTCAATATAGAACATACCTTTCGTAGTTCGCAACTGCTCGAGGTACTCCTTGCAGTTCCTCCTCCAATGCCCAGGCTTGTGGCAGTGGTGGCAAACATCCTCGCTCTTGTTTGGCTTGGAAGCCTTTGCCTTTGGCTTCTTGGCAGACTTTTCCTCTTTCGCAGGAGCAGAACGCTTCTTGCTCTTGCGTCTGGGCCCCTTCTTCGCAGAGGAAGAAGATCCCAAAAGGAGGACGAGTTTGTCCGTCTTTATGGTTCCTTCAAACACTACAAGCATGTTAACCACCTCTTCAAGGTTGGCTGCCAGCTTGTTCATGTTGAAGTTGACCACAAACGGGTCAAATGCAGCGGGTAGCGAAAGGAGAAGTACATCCACCGACACCTCTTGTGGATGTGCGATATCAAGGCCCGACAGCTTTTCAACGAGCCCAATCATACGAACCCCATGCTCGCGGACCGAAGTCCCATCGCGCATGCGGCTCGTCATAAGCTCCTTGACAGCCGTGAAACTCTCATGTCGAGAGTTTTCCCCGTACAGTTCTTTGAGATGAAAAAATATGTCAGCAGCATACTTTGTCTTCTCAAAACGCCGTTGCATTTCATTGGACATCGATGCCATCACATAGCATCGAGCTTTAACCTCGTCGTCCCACCATTGTTTAAGCGTTATCAGCTCCTCAGGGCTGATATCAGCAGGGGCTTCCTTCGGAGGACTCTTCTCTATCGCATAAAGAAGTTTCTTCGAAGCGAATACAAGATTGAGGTTGCGGAGCCAGTCTTGGTAGTTCAGACCGGTGAACCTGTTGTCCAGTATAGCAGCGAGCGGGTTTTTCATCGAAACCATTTTATAATGCAGTAATACTGAAAAGGAAAGCAGACAAACATCACTAACTATATATAAAATAATCGCTAAGACATAAAACAAGGTCGTTAAGTTTTATGAGTTACCCTCCCACTATTTTAACGATTTCACCACCCTCTAATGAAATCGTGAAAGCAAGTTTTTTAGTGGGTACACGGAGCCCAATCAAGCGATCATGGACCCGAATAATATCAGCCATCCATGACCCCCAAAAGGTAGTTTCCGATTGCAACCGGTGCAACCTCCATGTATTCACCTCACGTCCAGTAAGGGCCCAATAATATGACGCCTTTTACTATCACGTGTCAAGATGACCCATCAATGTTGAGTCGTGAAGGACGGTCCCCTTAACGTCCCCAATAAGATGAGCCAACGTTAAAGGGAGTTCCAACAGAACTCACAACGAGTGTCAATGGCGTGGACAGCTTTCCGGCATACATGACCCCCTCAATAATATGAGTCGGGCCATGTATACGGGTAGCATCGACGTACACCCATTGTTGATGGAAGGTAGGAAAATTTAAACAATTTTAAATACCCTTTAGTTTATCGAATAAACATTTATCTTGATATTAGTTTAAAATCATATTTAAAAATAGGGATTTTATTTTTGAAAATTTGGTCTCATGCATTTATTCTAAATAAAATTTAAAACATGCAACATGCGGATTCACTTAACTATATATCAATATATATAAAAACATTGGGATGATCGATCGCGAGAGCTATGCGGTCCGTGGTTGCCAGCCACGGACCTGGGTCCAATCCTAGGGGTAATGCAATATGCAATGCAATCCTATTACAATTCTTCCGGTTTTACAGATCTTCGGTCTTCAATATCCTTGATCGTCATTGTCCACCGTCTTCGGATGTCCTCCCACTAAATCTAGTAATTTTACATTTAAATTTATCATGACATACAAGGGATACATTTATCAAGGGGTGGGAACGGGCCACAAACAGGCCCACTTTAAATGATAATCAAAATATTTACAAACCGAAATCAAAAAAGCTATCGCTTACACCTAACAAATTGGGCACGGCTCTCGATCATCCCAATCATGCAGATAATCTAATTAACTTTTATAATAAAATCGTATTTTGTCGATAAAATCGAATTTTAATCAACAAAATCATATTCCATTATAAACTCATATTTTATAATTAAAATTATATTTTTATAATTTTAATTATATCATATTGGGCTTAAAACAATTCTAGGCCCAAATATCTCAAAATTTCAAAATCGGCCAAAACGGGCCCGATATCGAATATCGGCCCGAAAACTTCACGGGCTGCCCGGGATAGGCCCGAACTAAACCCTAGAAGAAAACAGCCGTCATGACATCGCCAGAGCTTCACCGGACGGCGGACGCACGGCGACGGCCGCCGCCAACAAATCACGTGGGACGCAAGGCCGCAAGCGGGCGCACGGCCGCGCGCATCATTGCGCAACCAATTGCGCGTCCAACAGCATGCGTCGTCCAACAGGGTGCGCGACCAGCGCTGCCCATCGTCGGCCACCAAGCTCCAATCGCTGCGGCCAGCGCGCGACGTGAGGATGCCCATCGCACGGCCAACGCGAGATGGTGTCGCGCGCGCCATAGCGCGCGCGCGACGTGGTGGTCGCCGCCGCACATGACGGCGGCCCAGCGGCTTGCTTCCCGAATTTTGATTTTCGATCTGAAATTCAAAGAGTAGATACAACAATGCAATAATTGTATTGATCAGATCCGAACCTGGCTCTGATACCACTGTTGGGGAACCACGGCGGATACGGATCACGCCTCCCGGCGAGGCAGCGGAAGAACAAAAATTGGGCCGGGAGACGATCAATACAATTCAATAAACATGCAAGCTATGACCATTCATAGGGTGTTTCTCGGGGTTACCTTTCTGGCAACTCGTGCCTGGCTCCGACCAGTTTCGCGAGGAAACCGGCACTTCACGGTAGGCGGTGGTAGATTACGTCAATCAGGTCCACGACCGGAAGCGAGACTTCTGCTTCAGCCTGCACTAGAAGGCTTGACGAGATTGGCGTGGACGGATTCTCCTCGTCAAGTTTTCCGGAACAAATTCCGGCGAAGCGGCGGCGGCGGCGGCGACGGCTTTTGAAGAGAGGAGGGGCGGCGGCTACTTAAGCTCTAGGGTTAGGGTTTAATGTGGTGTGTAGTGTGTTATTATGAAGCTTAAGTCTACATTAAGTAGACTTAATGATGGACTTGGATCGGCCCAACGGGCCCGGGTCCAACGGATGAACATTCAGTTCATCCCCATCATCGTGACTTCATCATAACTCCGATTGTCGATCAGATCGGACCGATCGACTCAGTTTCCAAAACTGAATACTATGATCTGAAAAACCATTTTTCAGAACCTCAGTGCGAAATGACCGTTTTGCCTCTCAATAGCGGGAAATCACGATTTGACCCCTGTTGACTTTTAGGAAGTGCACTCCCCAAAATCGTCTTCCTATGCTCAACACATTGAGCTCAATATCCGTGCGGGAATCTCAAATCCAGTACTTGTGTGACCCTCAATGGTTCATGATACAGCTAGCCGTGGGCCAACAAGCATTGTGGCTCCGGAATCACAATTCCAGACTTGCCCATCGGATCATGGTAATAGCGTCTAGCAACATCGCCCCATGATCCCCTAGGTATCACTGATAGTGCCTGCAAGAACCAATTGGTCGTGGTTAGCGTACAGTACGGTCCTTTCAATCCATATATCCCGATCAGATCAACGACCATTGGTAAATCGAGAGTCGCTAAAGATCCGATAGCTATGCATACATCTTGGAGATAGAATAGTGACATCACGAGTGTAACTAGGTAAACACATTTACCTAAAATACTTCTAGTACTCTGGACAGAGATTTATACACTATTATCCCCTCAGATAGCATAGGATATCCACGTATGTCTGTGAGCGGTGAATCCTCGACAACGATGCATCGACTCCTACATGCATCGGGGTCTCACCCAATCCCGACGCCTTATGACCCCAAATGAGTCGGCAAACGGGTCAAAGTACGATGCCTATCATGTAGAGTCTCAATGACGTTTCGAGTCGTGAGGACTAATCAGTACAACCAAGACCTCGGACTTATCCACTCGACAAATGGTAACCACTTGGAAAGTCCGAACGAGGGTAGTTCGATAGATCACCAGGTCACTATCTATCTGCATGCTCAGAACATCACAATGTTCCCTACCAATGAAACATGATACTTCACATCGCAGATACTAGTCTCGAGCTCGGGCGGCCTTATCCTCATTTTGACGGCCCAATCGACTGGGAACATGTTCAGAATGCACAGTGACTATTAGATGTGTTTCATGATAGCCGTCATACCCACTATCACATCTAACATACACTATAGTGCATTCTAGATCTTTACTCAACGCAATTGTTAATCATCATACAACACAATGAAAGTAAAGAATGCCATATAAACAAATGCGAATATCATATATAAAGATCATTTCATACAAGAGTCTATGAACCCACACGCCACAAGTTGGCTAGTTGGGCATCTACTCTAACATGTTCAACAACATTACCGCCGTTTCGAGCGCATAGCCCCAAAACGAGGTAGGAAGTTCAGTGAAGCTCATCATAGATCGAACCATGTCCAACAAGGTTCTATTACGACGCTCCGCTACACCATTTAGCTGTGGTGTGGCCGGAGGGGTCCACTGTACGAGAATCCCATTCTCTTTTAGATATTCTTGAAATTCAGCACTCAAGTATTCGCCACCTCGATCGGATCGAAGTGCTTTAATACTTTTGCCTAGTTGGTTTTCTACTTCAGCCTTGAATTCTTTGAACCTTTCAAAGGATTCAGACTTGTGCTTCATTAAGTACAAGTACCCATACCTAGAGTAATCGTCGGCAAAGGTGATGAAGTATGTATGACCATATTTAGTACCAATACTAAACGGACCACACACATCAGTATGGATCAAATCCCATAGGTCTTGAGCACGCTCACCCTTGCCCTTGAAGGGTTGCTTAGTCATCTTTCCCTTAAGACAAGACTCACAAGTCTGTAGGGAGTTAATGTCTGACAGATCAAACATGTCACTCCTAACTAACTTGTTCATCCTTCTTAGAGAAATATGACCTAGCCTAGCGTGCCAAAGTTGTGCTGGGTTCAAGTTATCGTGTTTCCTTTTAATCGTTGTTGTATGTGCTTCGACATCGCGAGTTGGAACGTCTTTTAATTTTAAGGTGTATAAATCGTTTTCGCGTTCCCCAATTCCAATTAAACATTCATTCTTGTAAATATTGCAAATCGAATTAGCAAACATACAAGAATAGCCATCACTATCAAGCATAGAAATAGAAATAATGTTCTTTATTAATTCGGGAACAAATAAAACGTTTCTCAATAACAACTTAAAAGCAGAAGACAGAAATAAATAAACATCTCCTATAGCTACTGCAGCAACTCTTTCTCCATTGCCAAGCCTCAAGTGGGTCTCACCCTCTCTAAGACGTCGGCTTCTTGTCATCACTTGAAAATCATTGCAGATATGAGATCCACATCCGGTATCAAGTACCCAAGAAGTCGAATTAAGAGAGATATTTATTTCAATATAGAACATACGTTTCGCAGTTCGCAACTGCTCGAGGTACTCCTTGCAGTTCCTCCTCCAATGCCCAGGCTTGTGGCAGTGGTGGAAAACATCCTCGCTCTTGTTTGGCCTGGAAGCCTTTGCCTTTGGCTTCTTGACGGACTTTTCCTCCTTCGCAGGAGCAGAACGCTTCTTGCTCTTGCGTCTGGGCCCTTTCTTCGCAGAGGAAGAAGAGCCCATAAGGAGGACGGGTTTGTCCTTCTTTATGGTTCTTTCAAACACTACAAGCATGTTAACCACCTCTTCAAGGGTGGCTGCCAGCTTGTTCATGTTGAAGTTGACCACAAAGGGGTCAAACGCAGCGGGTAGTGAGAGGAGAAGTACATCCACCGACAGCTCGTGTGGAAGTGCGATATCAAGGCCCGACAGCTTTTCAACGAGTCCAATCATACGAACCCCATGCTCGCGGACCGAAGTCCCATCGCGCATGAGGCTTGTCATAAGCTCCTTGACAGCCGTGAACCTCTCATGTCGAGAGTTCTCCCCGTACAGTTCTTTGAGATGAAAAAGTATGTCAGCAGCATACTTCGTCTTCTCAAAACGCCGTTGCATTTCATTGGACATCGATGCCATCACATAGCATCGAGCTTTAACCTCGTCGTCCCACCATTGTTTTAGCGTTACCAGCTCCTCAGGGCTGATATCGGCAGGGGCTTCCTTCGGAGGACTCTTCTCTATCGCATAAAGAAGTTTCTCCTAATCCAATACAAGATTGAGGTTGCGGAGCCAGTCTTGGTAGTTCAGACCGGTGAACCTGTTGCTATCCAGTATAACAGCGAGCGGGTTTTTCATCGAAACCATTTTATAATGCAGTAATACTGAAAAGGAAAACAGACATACATCACTAACTCTATATAAAATAATCGCTAAGACATAAAACATGGTCGTTAAGTTTTATGAATTACCCTCCCACTATTTTAACGATTTCACCACCCTCTAATGAAATCGAGAAAGCAAGTTTTTTTAGTGGATACATGGAGCCCAATCAAGCGATCATGGACCCGAATAATATCAGCCATCCATGACCCCCAAAAGGTAGTTTTCGATTGAAACCGGGTGCAACCTCCATGTATTCACCTCACATCCAGTAAGGGCCCAATAATATGACGCCGTTTACTATCACGTGTCAAAATGACCCATCAATGTTGAGTCGTGAAGGACGGTCCCCTTAACGTCCCCAATAATATGAGCCAACGTTAAAGGGAGTTCCAACCGAACTCACAATAATTGTCAATGGCGTGGACAGATTTCCGGCATACATGACCCCCTCAATAATATGAGCCGGGCCATGTATACGGGTAGCATCGACGTACACCCATTGTTGATGGAAGGTAGGGATAATTTAAACAAATTTAAATTCCCTTTAGTTTATCGAATAAACATTTATCTTGATATAAGTTTTAAATCATATTTAAAACGAGGGATTTTATTTTTGAAAACTTTGGTCTCATGCATTTATTTTAAATCAAATTTAAAACATGCAACATGCGGATTCAACTAACTATATACCAATATATATAAATATTGGGATGATCGATCGCGAGAGCTATGCGGTCCGTGGTTGCCAGCCACGGACCTGGGTCCAATCCTAGGGGTAATGCAACATGCAATGCAATCCTATTACAATGCTTTCGGTTTTACAAATCTTCGGTCTTCAATATTCTTGATCGTCATTGTCCATCGTCTTCGGATGTCCTCCCACTAAATCTAGTAATTTTACATTTAAATTTACCATGATATATAAGGGATACATTTATCAAGGGGTGGGAACGAGCCACAAACAGGCCCACTTTAAATGATAATCAAAATATTAGTACAACCGAATCACAAAAACCTATCGCATACACCTAACAAATTGGGCACGGCTCTCGATCATCCCAATCATGCAGATAATCTAATTAACATGCATAAATAAACAATCAAATTATTTATCCACAAAATCATATTTTAATTTCGAAATCGCATTTTATAAATAAAATCGTATTTTGTCGATAATCAAAAAAATCATATTTAATTTATAAAATCATATTTCAAAATTAAAATCGCATTTTGCAATTTAATTGCATCAATTTGGGTTTAAAACAATTTTAGGCCCAAAAATCTCAAAATTTCAAAATAGACCAAAACAGGCCCGATATCGAATATCGGTCCGAAAACTTCACGGGCTGCCCGGGACAGGCCCGAACTAAACCCTAGAAGAAAACAGCCGTCATGACATAGCCGGAGCTTCACCGGACGGCGGCGGCAGCCGCAAAAAAATCACGTGCGACGCAAGGCCGCACGCGGGCGCACGGCCGCGCGCATCACCGCGCAACCAATTGCGCGTCCAGCAGCATGCGTCGTCCAACAGGCTGCACGACCAGCGCTGTCCATCGTCGGCCAGCAAGCAAAAACCCTGTGGCCAGCGCGCGATCAAAGGCCGGCCATCGTCGAGCCATCGCGCGAAGCAAGCGGCCAATGGTTGGCCGTGATGCGCGACCAGCGCGCATCTCTTGCGCGTCCAGAAGCGCGCAATCGTCCGGCCACCTCGCTTCAATCGCGTGGCCAGCGCGCGACGTGAGGATGCCCATCGCGTGGCCAGCGTGCGATGTGAGGATGCCCATCGCGCGCCATAGAGCGCGCGCGACGTGGTGGTCTCCGCCGCACATGGCGGCGGCCCGGCTGTTTGCTTCACGAATTTTGTTTTTCGATCTGAAATTCAAAGAGTAGATACAATAAGGCAATAATTGTATTGATCAGATCCGAACCTTGGCTCTGATACCACTGTTGGGGAACCACGGCGAATCCGGATCACGCCTCCTGGAGAGGCAGCGGAAGAACAAAAAATTGGGCCGGGAGACGATCAATACAATTCAATATTCATGCAAGCGATGACCATTCATAGGGTGTTTTCGTTGATTACCTTGCTGGCAACTCGTGCCTGGCTCCGACCAGTTTCGCGAGGAAACCGACACTTCACGGTAGGCGGCGGTAGATTACGTCAATCAGGTCCACGACCGGAAGCGAGACTCCTTCGTCAGCCTGCACTAGAAGGCCTGACGAGATCAGCGCGGACGGATTCTGCTCGTCAAGTTTGCCGGAACAAATTCCGGCGAAGCGGCGGCGGCGCAAGGCGGCGACGACGGCGGCGGCTTTTGAAGAGAGGAGGGGAGGCGGCTACTTAAGCTCTAGGGTTAAGGTTTGTGTCAAGTTTTGTGTTATTATGAAGCTTAATTCTACATTAAATAGACTTAATGATGGACTTGGACCGGGCCAACGGGCCCGAGTCCAATGGAAGAACATTCAGTTCATCCCCATCACCGTGACTTCATCAAAACTCCGATCGCCGATCAGATCGGACCGATCGACTCAGTTTCCAAAACTGAATACCATGATCTGAAAAACCATTTTTCAGAACCCCAGTGCAAAATGACCGTTTTGCCCCTCAACAGCGGGAAATCACGATTTGACCCCTGTTGACTTTTAGGAAGTCGCACTCCCCAAAATCCTCTTCCCATGCTCAACACATTGAGCTCAGTATCCGTGTGGGAATCTCGAATCCAGTACTTGTGTGACCCTCAATGGTTCAGGGATACAGCTAGCCGTGGGCCCACAACCATTGTGGCTCCGGAATCACAATCCGGAGTTGCCCAACGGATCATGGTAAGAGCGTCTAGCAACATCGCCCCATGATCCCCTAGGTATCACTGATAGTTCCTGCAAGAACCAGTTGGTCGTGGTTAGCGTACAGTACGGTACTTTCAATTCATATATCTCGATCAGATCAACGACCATTGGTAAATTGTTAGGCCTTGTGCTCACAACAGATAAACACATGCGGAAGCTATCAAAAAGTGGGTAAAATTTTCGCTTTTAGGCCCGACGGTTTTAAACGTATAATTTAAAATACAAAAATACTTAAAATAAGTTCCCAAATCATAAACATTCAACAACAAAGCATACATAAGTCCAACATGTATCATATTCCCCTACGGGTACAACAACAAAGCGCAGGGCATCCCCCTGGCTAACTGATACATATATATATATATGCTATATGCTACTGGGACACTCTAGCCACCTCCTGGGTAACCTCCAGCTGGGTTGAAACCACGACCAGATGTAGGACCTGGGTTTCCTGAAAACAACGCAACAAAGAAACAAACCAAGCCCCGGAGGGACATGGGGTCAAACCCCAGTACGGAGAGCAATAATACAACAGAAGTAACAGCAAGGAATAAAATGCAGGTTCTATGCATGAGACGCCGAAGAACAACGGAACGCTCGATCCACCAGAGAGCGAAGGGACTCAAACAAAGCTCCAACAATCATCGACAACATACAGTGGCCACGGGGTATGTTCACAGTGTGGTAGTGAGCCACTCGTCATGATACTACACCCACTTACCGGATGCATCAAACAACTCAACCTGCTGTTGCCTCGCCCATGAACTGCGGTAGTTAACCACTCGGCTCATGGTGGCTACGATCCCAGCAGGGAGATGAGAGTGCGGTATTCCCGCTCGCCCTCACATCCTGGTAAGAAAACAATAACAATGCAACAATGGTACAAAGACTACCAAAACTGGAAAGGAATACCATGCGTGTATGCAACATGCGGGAATGCAAGCATATAAACATATGCAACGCAGCAAATACACAAATAGCATACACAATTCTCAACAGAACACAACAGCAGGCACGGAAATTCCACATACCAGCGACTACAATTCATCCAAGCCATAACTTCGCTGTGAAACAAGCTCAAATCCGTACCTTAAACTGAGCAACAACTAACCCTGCGAGAAATCCCGAAGACTCTGGTAAAAGCCTGTTAAACACACGGTATACAAAACGTAAATCTAACAGGTTGCTAATCAAGCTCACGGCTGGGAGTCTCACTCAACCAGCTGCCCAATATACCTCAACAATTACATAGAGAACTTAAAAACTATGGCTAGGAACAAGGTCTCACCGAAAACCAGAACGTAGTTCTATCAAAACGACGCAACACTCGAGCGGCAGCAACTTCGCGTTCCTCGACTAGCCAAATACAGCTTCTAAAACTGGTATGAATTGGAAGAGCTTCTCAAGAGGAGTCCAACGCTACCTCGCACGAGCCAAAACAACCACCGGAACGACGAGAAATCGCCGGAAAGCTCACGGCTGAACAGTGTTCTAGGGTTCGAAAGATAAGGAACGAAAGGCTGGAAATATTTGCTAAGTATGGGAAAAGATATCACAATTAGAAGACCAAGTCTTCTTATAAATAGCACTAGGAACGACTGGAATCACTTCAAATAATTGTCCACTGACAAAACCAGTCGACGCAAACAATTTCCCAAACCAGCAGACGCAAGAACCAACAGCTGATCTCACCAACAATCGCTAAAATATCTAACAGCTGGTTCTCCAAAACGGCGTCGCACTAACTTACTCAAACGACGTCGCATTCTATACCAGCAGCTGGGTATCCAGTCGCAAGACAAAACAACGCACGCTTCTCTCTGCTGGATCCAGTCGCAACCTCAAAACGCAGCGTTGCAACTAATTCGAACGACGTCGCTCCACTGACGTCATGCAGTCGCTAGCTCTCGCGAAATACCAGCAGCAAGCAATAGCGTCGAAACTCACTCGCAGCTAGACTCCCAGTCGCAACAATGAAACGCCGACGCTCCTCTTCGAGCTACAGGAAAGTTGACCCGCGTTGACATCTACATCTGCTGATCAACCAGCAGGAATTCACACGCGATCTACCAGCTGGTACCAGACGCAACATCCAAACGACGTCGCGCCAACTAACCTAAACGCAGTCGTTTTAGCCCTCAACGCAACTACGCTAAAGCATCTGCTGAACACCACACATGCAACCAGACTTCACGCGAACGACGGCATTTCAAATAAATCTCGAGCTCGACAACTGGTGGAGGAACAGCAGATGAAACTTGAAATCAGCAGATGGGTGGCGTTGTGTTTATCCAAGACCTACGTTTTCCGTGTCTAAGTTGTATTGTTTTGATTAAGTTGTACTGTATTAAATCAGTAGCAATGGTTGTATATTTACATCGAATAGCAGCTGTTGTAAACCGCAATTGCAGAGTTATATGAAATTCCCTGTTTTCCGCAATTGTTTAGCAGTAGCGCGCAAACTTATGTACCTGCTGATCTTCGAATTGTCTTGTGTTTCGTTTCCCTTGAGTTATAGGAAATGCAGCTTATAACAAATTATCTTTTAGCCCTTCTTTTATTCGAAAATTATTGTTTACCCCAATTCTCGTGGCCCCATTGGGTTCGGGCGTCACAAATCAGTACAACCAAGACCTCGGACTTATCCACTCGACAAATGGTAATCACTTGGAAAGTCCGAACGAGGGTAGTTTAATAGATCACCAGGTCACTATCTATCTGCATGCTCAGAACATCACAATGTTCCCTACCAATGAAACATGGTACTTCGCATCGCAGATACTAGTCTCAATCTCGGGCGGCCTTATCCTCATTTTGAAGTCCCAATCGACTAGGAACATGTTCAGAATACACAGTGACTATTATATGTGTTTCATGATAGCCGTCATACCCACTATCACATTTAACATACACTTTAGTGCATTCTAGGTCTTTACTCAACGCAATTGTTAATCATCATACAACCCTTCCACCAAAGAGCGGCGTCTCCCTTCATCATGAAAATAGCAGAACGGACCTTGTCAGCGTCCAGAAGACCCATATAATCATAGATGGTCTCCAAAGATCGGATCCACTCCTCAGCAACGAGTGGGTCAGTAGTACCAGTAAACTACTTAGGTCCCTACTTGCGGAACATTTCAGAAACGTCCTCCTCATGCGACTTCCCGGGTCGCTCCGACTGTCACTCCAAAAGCCTAGTGATCCCGGCTAGCATATCCACACTAGCCCTCTCATATGGTGTCAACTGAGGTGGTGGGGGAGGAGGAGGAGGCGTAGCATCATCCTGCTGGGTCCTATCGCGTCGGAGATGTCCGGCCTCGTGCACAATACAGAGTTAAACCACGCGAAACAATATCGGAAGCATACAAAAGTGGCTTAACATTTTCTCTTGGCCTGACGATTAAAACATATAACTTAAAATACAACAATACTCAAAATATCCCAGTAATTAAAATCACTCAGTACAACAGTACAACATTAAAACATATATCAAGTACCATACAATCACTGCTACAAAGCACAGGACAATCCCCCAGTTAACAGTACTGATACATAATATGCTATACGCTAACTGGGATACTCTAACAAACTCTTGGGGCACCTCCAACTGGGTCTACTCCACGACCAGCAGAGTAATCATGGTAACCTGAAAACACACACAGGCAACAAACAACCAAGCCCCATAGGACATGGGGTCAAACCCCAGTACGGAGAGCAACTGAAAACAGCAATTAAATGGCAACAGATAAAATGTAAGTTCTATGCATGAGAGCAAGGCTACAACCGAAATGCAGGGAGCCAAAGGATCTCAAGGAACTGCTCAACAGCAACAAAGGATCAACTGAACAACAGTACGTCAGTGGCCACGGGGTGTGTGAGTATATTGGAGCTACCCACTCGTCTCAACACACTGTACCAGATGCACAACATGACTCAACCCGCTGTTTCCCAACTCATGAGATGTGGGAGCTACCCACTCCGCTCATAGTGGCTAACAGATCCCAGCAGGGTGATGAGGTACGGGAGTTACCGCTCAGCCTCAACAGCATCCTGGTACGCACAGAGATCAACAAAAACAGGGCAAGCTCAACAGGATCTGAATGCACATGAATAATGCGTATGCAATGAACAGATTGCGATTATCAACACAATACAAGCAAGCAGATAACAGCACATAAGCATACACAACAGCACATAATATCCATGCCTAATTCAATGTTGTAAACAAGCTCACATCCGTACCTCAAATCTTCTGTGCAACAATTACTACAAACTGGGTCCGAGAAACGCAGATCTCACGCCTGCTAAGCCAATTACAAACAACTGCTCAAGAATCGAAACACAGAAAAGCAACAGCTAGGAGCTACGAACTCGACCAGCGCTATTCTACCCCTCTAACTCAACAGATAGCTCTAAAAAATCACAAGGCAGGGTCTGAACACTTACCCCAACAAGATAGGATGGAATGCTAACAGACTACACAAGGGAGATGTCTTCGCACACCTCACCAGCTTCAAGCAAACGTCCTAAAGTAATATCCAAACGAAGAGTCTCAGCAACAGGAGTCCAACCCTACCACTATTACTTCAATTGGAGCTGTCTATCGTCGGTAATCGAAGAAGATAAGGTTCGGTGAACAGTAGCTGGGATATCGCGACAAAGATATACAATCGGGAAATATTCTAAGTTTCAGGAAAATAATACAAAGCAACGAAGACCAAGTCCTCTTATATACTCAAATCTGTCCAAGACCGCTAAACAGATCTCAACGACAACTTAAGTCTAAAAGCTGATATTCCCGCTCGCATCCAGATCTCGCAACGGATCTCACTTTACGCCAAAACAGATCTCTACTAATGAAAACGACGCCGCACTGCTTCTACTATCGCATCTAGCCCGCTAATCAGATCTGAATCGCTAGCGCAACAAAATCTGAATTCCAAAACGACGTCGTTTCTAATACTCAGATCTCTCTCAAATCTGAAGACCAACGCTGCTAACTGCTGAGCCTCGCCTGCGAACCCAAAACGCTGTCGTTCCAACTAATCCAAACGACGTAGTTTAGCTACTCGCTACTGAAACAAGCTAGCTCACTACTGAGAACTAGCGACAACAGATCTCGCTACAACTGCTGAACGTGCTCACTCAGCGATGACCAGCGCTCACTAATGAATAGATCTCGAGCCAAAACTGTACTCTTCAGGTCTGTGCTAAGGATTTATACAAAACCCGATAGCTTCTCCAAGCATATCGACTCAAAGCTGAACGTCAAAATCTGCTCAAGCTCAAATCTAAATCCAACAAAACCCGATTAATTAACTCAATTAATCTCATCAGCTTTTCGGGTCTAACATATCTCCCCCACTAAAACAGGATTTCATCCTCGAAATCAAACAGCTCTAGATCAAGAGTACAAGATAACTGGGGAAAAGAACTTATGCAAACTTCTACCGGGAAATAACAAAGAATCAACTACTGGAATCTGCTACAACACTCACTCAAACAGATGCGGCCACTCACGCTGCATCTCTAGATCAAGAGTACAAGATAACTGGGGAAAAGAACTTATGCAAACTTCTACCGGGAAATAACAAAGAATCAACTACTGGAATCTGCTACAACACTCACTCAAACAGATGCGGCCACTCACGCTGCATCTTTTCTTCCACTTACCAAGTAGCTTCCTCTCTACCATGTTTGCTCCACTGAACCATTACCAATGGAATGGTCTTATTCCTCAGCTGTTTCTCTTTTCTATCCAAGATCTGCAAGTGATATTGCACATAGCTCAAAGTCCGATCTAACTCTACCTCGTCAGTTCTCAACACATGCAAGGGATCTGGCTCGTACTTCCTCAACATCGAAACATGAAACACATCATGTAAGGAAGACAAATCTGGTGGCAATAACAATCGATAAGCCAAAGGGCCAATCCTCTCAGCTATATATAAGGACAAACATAACGAGGAGCTAATTTACCCTTGAGACCGAATCTCATAACACTGCGGAAAGGAGAAACCTTAAGGAAAACTAGATCACCAACCTCAAATTCTAAGGCCTACGCCTCTTATTCGCATAACTAACTTGGCGATCTTGTGCAGCTTTCATTCTCTGGAGAATCAAATCCACTTGATCTCTCATCTGCTGCCCAAACTCTGGAGAAGACAGCTGCTTCTCCCCCACTTCTTCCCAACATATAGGCGATCTGCACTTCCTGCCATACAAAGCCTCAAATGGTGCCATCCCAATCGTGACCTGATAGCTGTTATTATAGGAAAACTCTACCAAAGACAACAAATCTTGCCAGCTACAACTAAAGTCCTTCACGACAGCTCTTAACATATCCCCCAAAATCTGGATAGTTCTCTCAGATTGGACATCTGTTTGGGGGTGATACGCTATACTCATCGCCAATCTAGTACCCAAAGCTGTTTGCAAACTCTTCCAAAACCTGGAAGTAAACCTTGGATCACGATCTGAAACAATCGAAACTGGCACACCATGCAAACGCACCACGAAATCTACGTACAGCTTCGTCATCTTCTTCAAAGAATAGGTCATGTTGTAGGGAATGAAGTGCGCAGACTTCGACAATCTGTCTACACCAACCCAAACCGCATCACAACCTCTGCTGGAACTAGGCAAATGCGTTACAAAATCCATAGCTATGTGCTCCAAATTCCATTGGGGCACCTCTAAGCTTTGCAACAAACCACCAGGTCTCATCCTCTCTGCCTTGATTTGCTAACAATTCAAACAATGGGCTACAAAATCAGCAACATCATTCTTCAAACCTGCCCACCAGTAATGTCGCTTCAAGGCATGATACATCTTCCTTGCACCAGGATGGACACTGTATCTACTGCAATGCGCTTCCCTCAAGATCTCTTCCTTCAAATCAATCAGATTTGGCACAATCAACCTGCCACGAAACCTCAAACAACCATCAGAAGAGACAGAATAGTCTTCCAACTGACCAGTTCTCACCTTCAGCTTCAACTCATGGATGGATGGATCAGTCCTCTGAGCTGCTCTAATGCTAGCTACAATCTGTGGCTCAACTTGAACAGAAGACACCACAACATAATCCTCATCCGGGTAAAACCGCCAACCAGTAGTGCTTAGATGCTCATGGACCTTCGAAATCTGCATCAAAGCCATCATCGCCACTTGAGCCTTTCTAATCAATGCATCAGCAACCACATTCATCTTCCCAGGCTGATATTTGATCTCTCAATCAAAATCCTTAAGCATCTCCATCCATCTACGCTGTCTCATGTTCAAATCTGATTGAGAAAATAGATACTGAAGACTATTGTGGTCGGAGTACACCACAAATTGCTCACCATACAGGTAGTGGCGCCAAATCTTCAAGGCAAACACCACTGCTCAAAGACAGTAGGCAAAGAAGCACTATACATAGGGTCGGCAGATAAGGGCTTCTATTTTATTGATAAGTCTCCTCTCGAGCTGATCAGTAGTGTGCAGGACAAACGTGTGAGGGAAACTTTCTTCCATTGCGGACTTGTCTTTGGAGGCCTCCCCACTGGAGAATACCATTCTTTAACTCCAAATCATGAACTGGGTAACGAGTCTCATGTGGTTTCAACTGACGAGAGGCATACGCAATGACTCGACCATTCTGCATCAACACGCAACCCAATCCATTCAAAGAAGCATCTGCACAAACAACAAAAACACATGAACCACACGGCAAAGCCAACACAGGCACAGTAGTTAGCTTCTCATTGAGCAACAAAAAACTATTTTGTCATTGCTCAGTCCACAAAAACCTCTTGTCTTTCTGAGTCAACTGCGTCATTGGCTTAGCTATAATAGAGAATCCCTCTATAAACCGCCGATAGCCAGCCAATCCCAAGAAAAAAACTACGAATCTCAGCAACATTCTTGGGACGCTCCCAGTTAATCACTGCCTCAACCTTACTGGGATCCACAGAAATACCGTCAACAGAAATCACGTGACCTAGAAACACAACTCGGTCTAACCAAAACTCACACTTGGAGAACTTAGCATACAGCTGCGAGTCTCGAAGCTTCTGAAGAACCAAATTCAAGTGCTCTTTGTGCTGCATCGGAGTCTTAGAGTACACCAAAATGTCATCGATAAACATCACAAACTGGTCGATGAACTCTCTAAAGAATCTATTTATCAAATCCATGAAAGCTGCAGGAGCATTCGTCAAACCGAAAGGCATAACTAAAAACTCATAATGTCCGTACCTCATACGAAACGCAGTCTTCTCAACATCCTGCTCTCGGATGTGCAACTGATGATACCCAGAACGCAGATCGATCTTCGAAAACAAAGTCGATCCATGAAGCTGATCAAACAAGTCATCGATCCTAGGAAAAGGCTACTTATTCTTCACTGTCGCCTTGTTCAACTGTATAAAGTCGATACACATCCTCATCGACCCATCCTTATTCTTAACAAATAAGATAGGCGCTCCCCAGGGAGACATACTCGGTCTAATGAAACCCTTCTCCAGCAATTCACTAAGCTGAACCTTAAGCTCCCTCTACTCAGCAGGCACTAAACGATACAAAGCTCTCGAAATCGGGGCTGTACCAGGTACCAACTCAATGCTAAAATCTATCTCCCGCCTCGGAGGAAAACCAGGAATCTCCTCAAGAAACACATCCGGGAAATGTCGAACCACGGGAACCCTACTAAGCTCTACGCTCGAAGAAGAAGACTCATCTAAGGAATAGATCATAAAACCAGCATTCTCTAGCGACAACAGTCTAAACATCTCCATCGCAGAGACTAAAGGAATCTTCAACTGGGAATATTGGCCATAGAAATTCCATTTCTCGCCAGACTGGGGCCTAAATCACACAACGTCATGGAAAAATCCACAATGGCCCTATAACTAGAAAACACGTCCATTCCCACTATATAGTCGAAATCTCACATCACTAGCCTGATCAGGCTGGCTAACAACACACTCTCGCCAAACCTAAGAACGCCATTCAACAAAATCTCTTGGGAAAAACAAGCTACAATGGCCCTATAACTAGAAAACACGTCCATTCCCACTATATAGTCGAAATCTCACATCACTAGCCTGATCAGGCTGGCTAACAACACACTCTCGCCAAACCTAAGAACGCCATTCAACAAAATCTCTTGGGAAAAACAAGCTAGCGCCGGCAGGAGTCGCTACAGACACAACATCACACAAAGATGTGATACGCAAACCATGCTCAACCACAAATGCATCAGAAATGAAAAGAATGTGATGCTCCTGTATCAAACAACACACGCCAGGAAAATAAAAAACAAGGCAAGTACCTGCGCTAATCCCACCGCCTGGCGTGCCCTCCGCTTGCTCCCTAGTCATGGCATTCACTTGGGCAAACTGAGGTCCAGAAAACTGAGGATCTGAATACTGTCCAAACCGCGAAGGACCAGGCTGCTGAAACGGCCTAAACTGAGGCTCCCCTAACCTCTGATGCTGGGCTGGAAAAGAACGACCTCTAGAAGATCCACCTCGGCCCTGCGATGGAGCGGCAGTATGCTGCGATCTAGACAAAGGACACACTCCAGCAAAGTGTCCATACTGACCACAAACATTGCACGAAACCTGCACACCAACACACTGCGCTGTTGGGTTCCTTCCACCACACTGACCACAATACTCCAACCTGGAGCTACTGCCACTGCTCGAACTCCTCGAGCCAGAAGAATTAGAACCAGACTTCTTCATAAACTGTCGACCACGAGGCCTAAACCTCTGGTGTTCGGACTGTTGACTACCTGCTTCTGGGGTGGCTGAAACGCCTGCACTGACTGGTAAGGTTGCACTCCCGAAACCACGGGACGACTACCTTGCACTCCTTGCGGCCTAACACGTGACCGACGATTCTGCATTCCTTCCTCAATGTCTATAGCCCTGTCAACCGCTTCTGCATAGCTCGCCGGTGAAACCGCTAACACAAAAGAATACAGCTCTTCATTGAGCCCCTCCATGAACTTGTTCCTCTTCGCCTTCTCTCGGCCAGCAACGTGCGGAACATAGGCAAGAAGATAAGATAATCTCCGGGCATACTCACCCACGGACATAGAACCCTGAACCAAATTATCGAACTCACGCTCTCTGGCGTTCACAAAAGATTCTGAACGTATTACTGACGAAAGGCGGTGCAAAATCTTACTCCACGAAATCCCCACGCCTGTCTCCTCGAGAGTACTAGAAGCACCTCTCCACCAACGCTCGGCACTTCTTCTCAACTGAAGCGTAGCTAAACTCAGACTACGCTCATCGTCGTACTGACACGGTCTAACAATCCGGTAATATGCTGCAACCAAGACGCAGCATTGGAACTAGGTTCATCGCCATTGAACGTCTGAGGATTCATCCGCTGAAACCTCGCCATCACCAGTTCCATATCGTCCACCTGGGCTGCCAAGTCATCTACCTCCAAGTCAATCTGTCTATCGCGTCTACGACGAGGAACACTACGCTGCACTCCCTCATTCTGACCTTCGGACTCTTCCGGAAACTGCCCTCTACCTCTACCCCTACGTCTAGGAGGCATCCACGAAGGAACTAAGAGGGTAAGGTCACACAGCAACAGATAAATATATCACATAGATCACATAGAATCACATAATCAAGCACATGCAACACGCAACACTGTGCCTAGACTCAAGTGTGATCAAAGAAATCGAGCTTATCCCAGCTTAAGCTCTGTACCAAAAATGTCAGGCCTTGTGCATAATATAGAGTTAAACCATGCGAAACTATAGCGGAAGCATACAAAAGTGGCTTAAAATTTTCGCTTGCCCTGACGATTAAAACATATAATTTAAAATACAACAATAGTCAAAATATCCCAGTAATTAAAATCACTCAGTACAACAGTACAGCATTAAAACATATATCAAGTACCATACAACCACTACTACAAAGCACAGGACAATCCCCCGGCTAACAGTACTGATACATAATATGCTATACACTAACTGGGACACTCTAACCACCTCCTGGGGCACCTCCAGCTGGGTCTACACCATGACCAGCAGAGTAACCATGGTAACCTGAAAACACACACAGGCAACAAACAACCAATCCCCAGAGGGACATGGGGTCAAACCCCAATACGGAGAGCAACTGAAAACAGCAATTAAATGGCAACATATAAAATGCAAGTGCTATGCATGAGAGCAAGGCTACAACCGAAACACAGGGAGCAAAATGATCTCAAGGAACTGCTCAACAGCAACAAAGGATCAACTGAACAACAGTACGTCAGTGGCCACGGGGTGTGTGAGTATATGGGAGCTACCCACTCTTCTCAACACACGGTACCAGATGCACAACATGACTCAACCCGCTGTTGCCCAACTCATGAGATGTGGGAGCTACCCACTCCGCTCATAGTGGATAACAGATCCCAGCAGGGAGATGAGGTACAGGAGTTACCCGCTCAGCCTCAACAGCATCCTGGTACGCACAGAGATCAACAAAAACAAGGCAAGCTCAACAGGATCTGAATGCACATGAATAATGCGTATGCAATGAACAGCTTGCGATTATCAACACAATAAAAGCAAGCAGATAACAGCACATAAGTATACACAACAGCACATAATATCCATGCCTACTTCAATGCTGTAAACAAGCTCACATCCGTACCTCAAATCTCCTGTGCAACAATTACTACAAACTGGGTCCGAGCAACACAGATCTCACACCTGCTAAGCCAATTACAAACAACTGCTCAAGAATCGAAACACAGAAAAGCAACAGCTAGGAGCTACGAACTCGACCAGCGCTATTCTACCCCTATAACTCAACAGAGAGATCTAAACTAACACTGGGCAAGGTCTGAACACTTACCCAAACAAGCTAGGACGGAATGCTAACAGACTACACAACGGAGATGTCTTCGCACACCTCACCAGCTTCAAGCAAACGTCCGAAAGTAATATCCAAACGAAGCGTCTCAGCAATAGGAGTCCAACGCTACAACTCTTACTTCAATTGTAGCTGTCTACCGTCGGCAATCGAGAAATGTAAGGTTCGATGAACAGTAGCTAGGGTATCACGACAGAGATCTACAATCGGGAAATATTCTAAGTGTCGGGAAAATAATACAAAGAAACGAAGACCAAGTCCTCTTATATACTCAAATCTGATCAAGACCGCTGAACAGATCTCACCGACAACTTAAGTCTCAAATCTGATATTCCCGCTCGCATCCAGATCTCGCAATAGATCTCAGTTTACGCCAAAACAGATCTCTACTAATTCAAACGACGTTGCACTGCTTCTATTGTCGCATCTAGACACGTCACCCGCTACCCAGATCTGAATCGATAGCGCAATAGAATCTGAATTCCAAAATGGAGTCGTTCTCTAATACTCAGATCCCTCTCAAATCTGAAGACCAACGCTGCTCACTGCTGAGCCTCGCCTGCTAACCCAAAAGGCTGTCGTTCCAACTAATCCAAACGACGTAGTTTAGCTACTCGCTACTGAAACACTCTAGCTCACTACTGAGCACTAGCGACAACATATCTCGCTACAACTGCTGAACACGATCACTCAGCGATGACCAACGCTCACTACTGAACAGATCCCGTGCCAAAACTCTACTCTTCAGGTCTGTTCTAAGGATTTATACAAAACCCGATAGCTTCTCCAAGCATATTGACTCAAAGCTGAACGTCAAAATCTGCTCAAGCTCAAATCTAAATCCAGCGAAACCCGATTAATTAACTCAATTAATCTCATCAGCTTTTCGGGTCTCACAGGGGAGGCATTCTGGTACACCAAAACCTTATCACGTGATATCTAAGTGCATGACTAAGCGTCTAACTCTCAAAATTCTAAGGCCAAATCTCATGCAGAAATAAAACATGCAGCATGCGAACATAAACATCAATCATAAAACAGTAAAACTCAAAGACTGGTAGTGTGACTTCCGAGCTCCACGCAGCAGGCTAGTACCCCGCCATAACCACCATTATGATAGCAACTGAAACGAAGAGACTCTAGAAATATTTTTTTTGAAACATTTGCAGAATGAATAAACTAAAAGTATGGCTCGTTCCCGTTTAAAAAATTTTCATAAACCATCACTTTATAACATAAATAAAATAAATATCTTAAAACGTTAAATCATCCATACTGATTAAAAACCAGACTGAATAAAAGTGTTGATCGTGAACATGCCAATCAATATCTAAAAACCGTATCACATCAAAGATAAAACATCAATGCGGCCACGGGGTATAGCTGCAGCGGGCGCTCAGAGGTCCTCGCCCCAGTCGGGGCATAATCCACAGGGTCATCACCTACATCATTTAACCTAGTGAGCCTAGAGGCTCAACATGCTCTACATTTTAAATAGCAAAGTACGTACTAATAAAACCACATGCAAGCACATACGTGTAATAAGATAACATTAAATCATGCATGCATGGATGATCTTAAAACATGGTTCGTAACGTATCATAACATAACATAATCATAGCATACATAGTAAGGCATGACGTAACGTAACATAAAAACGTACGAGTCGTATCCGTGAATTGTGGACCATGTTCGATTGATCAATCTTAAACCAACGTACGTGGCGGCCGGTTTTTACCCGACCTACATCATCATCATCACATTAACAGAGGTTCATTGGGCCCAGTCTCCCAGATCCGCTCATCGTCTATCAGTATACATTAAAAGAGGTTCACCGGGTCCGACATCCCGGATCCGCTCATCGTCTTGATAGGATCAATATGGCTCGAAAAACAGGCCTAGGAGTTCAGAAGGGGGGGTTGAATGAACTCCTTGGTATTTTTAATTTTCAAAACCTTTAAAACAATTTTTACAAGCACCCGCTTAACTTAAATCCGAGTTACCAGATTTAAGGTATCTCAGTCCCAAAAACTGATTTCTCGGTTAACAGTAAATGTGCGGAAATAAATCGATTAATCAGTGAACAGTATACGTAATAAATAAATGCAGTAATGTAAGAGTATAGAGTAAAGAGTTTGTTTATGGAAGTTCGGATATAAATATCCTACGTCTCCCCTTCTTCCTTTTCAGGAAGGTTCCACTAGAAGCTTTGATGAATACGGCCTCTGTAAACACACCGAGCCTCGCTCCAGGCGAACTCCTAGCAACTCCCAACAACAAGCAGATGTAACTGCTGAATACAACACTTAGAATTTCTATCAAACGGCTTTGTGTAGCTTGTTTGTTACAGACTCAAAAATGAATGATACAATGGAATGCAAACCTATTGAGACTGTAAATCTTTTGGTTTTAACAATAAAAATCGATTACACAAGGTAACCAGAAGATGTATCTCGAAGGTAATATCTGTGAAGGCTTGAACTGTGAAGTGTTCTTCGAGATTAGGATACTGGACTTAGAACAATTTCTGCAATGTAAATTTCCAGTAGCTGTTTGAGCTTTAGGAAGATAACTTCAATAGACGAGAATGAGCTAGAGAGGTTCTTCAATTCAAAATCCAGCTATTTATACCCTTCGTCCACAACGGTCATTAAATCTCGCTAAGGAAACAAAATCCCTTTTTGTCGTACCACGATAAATCCTGCTCCGTCAAATGGTAATATGCGCTTCGTCAGAGCCAAAATGTCGTCTATCAATATTTGTGCAAACATCGAATAATGTCCTCTGCATATTGTGTACTATTTACCCAAAATAGCACTGACAGTGTCTCCTTAATTCCAGGCAATTGTACGATTCAATCTTCACCATTGATTCTTTCAAATTTAAACATTGATAGCGCTTGAATCGATTCGTCATTTGCGCCTGAAATTTTTCCCTTTAATACTGTTATTTCTTTCTTGAAGCGGAAGACTATTTCATCGTTGAATAGCTGTCACAGATGAATATACCAACAGCTGAATGTTGTAACAGCTGAAATACTTCAAAAACTGAAATACTAGCTCCTTTACTCATGTAATCCATAGTCTGAATAGTTCCTAAATAGTCAAATCTGAGTCAAAAACAACTGTAGCCAACGTCTGAAAATACTCACTACTGAAGTAGATACCCAACTGATGAATACACTCGCTTCTGAAGAGATACCCAACTGCTGAATATAAACCAGAGTCTAATTGCGTACCCCTTTGAATCAACATTTGAATATGCGAAGCTGTTAATTGCAACGGCTGATTGTCCAGAAGTAGTTTTGAATTCAGCACTTGTCTTATTTTTGTTATCACCAAAAAAAGAAATTTTATCTTAACAATTTCCCCCTTTTTGGTGATGACAAAACTTAGCAGCCATTAGACTTATGAGGATACGCAAAAGTAATTGCGCAAAGTCTGCTGAAATTTTATAAATTTCATTACTGATTAATGTACATAAGATTTGTACAAGAAACAGAAACAAAAGTCCTAAAACTTTTTTTCTCCATAGACCCAATATTTAGCACTTCTTTTGGGAGGTAGATACGGTCCATATGTTACACGACCAGAACCAGATCCACCGCCACTGCTATGATGTCTATCTCTTGATCCACCACCAGAGCCTCTTCTTCGTTTGCTACCACTACTACTCTTAGATCCTCTGCCACCACTGTTACCACCTTCTTTACTGGCGCTGCCACCACTAGGTCTAGGTTGATCGTCAGGAGGCGGCTGAGGTCGGCTGCTACCACCTTCCCCCTTTTTGGCATCACCACCCATATTGATATAATCAACAAGGAAGCCAAGCTGGATAGAGAGGTTATTATAGTTTTCCTGTGCTTGCGCACGAAATTCAAACAATTCGCTTCTAACGGTAGCCAACCTCTCATCCATGTCATCTAATATAGCCCGTTGCTCTTTCACCTCCTTTCGAAAGTCAACATTATCTAAAGCAGCAGCAGATACCTGAATGCTAAGCTTCTGATGAGATTTAACAACATCCAGCGATAGGGCAGCCTTGTGATCATGCATATGTTTGCAAATATTTGTAAGCAACGCCCTGTACGCCTTCTCATGTTCATCAAAGCGGCATTAATCTGCTTCTCAAGGTCTCTGATGTGCATTAGAAGAATATCCTTGAGTTTGTCGGTATCATCCTTACGCCTCAACTGTTCATACTGAAGTTGTTCAATAGAAGCACGTAGTTGTGCGAAGGATGCTTGAAGATCTGTGGAGATAGCGGGTAGAGATATTGGAGTAGTAGCCGTTTCATTGTCATCAAAACGCATAGAAGAATCATCTGAGGTAGTTGGAGAGTGAGGACGCTGGTTTATAACCATCTGTGTATTCTGATCCTCAAAAACTGAACTAGTAGCTATCTGTACAAAATGATTAACGGCTGAAGCAATAGAAATATGTGCACTAGGAGCAACTGAAACTGAACGAGTAACTAACTGTACATCTCTCAAAACTGATTTGTCCAGATCAAGAGTGGAAACAAAATTGCGAATATCAACGGTACTCAAACCACTAAATAAGCTGTACTGGACAGAAGCTATACATAGTTGAGACCAACCCCAAAGGGTAACTATAGGCCTCTGAGAACCAAAAACTGAGACTGGCTCAACAACAGCAATAGTCCTGTAGAAATTGAGTGATCCACCTGGCAATAGTTTCCTCGAAACAAAGAATTGGGCGGCTTCTATACACACGTCAGCTCATCACTTTTTAATCACCTTGAAAAATTCAGTTATTGGAGGGAGTGTAACGACATAAGAAATTTGAGGCAAAATTTTTGTACAAACAACTGGCCTGGGCAATCTCTTCCAATGATCAGCGCACGGCTCAGTTACCCAGGAGCCATCAACCATAATCATGGTCCTTATCCAGCACGTGGTCCGAAAGTGGGTATTGGATCTGGCAATAATAGCGCCACGATCACGCGTTTCTCCTTCAAATAAAAAAGAACAACTCTCCCAGTTCCACTGTGAACCATGTAATTTCACCTGACATATGAGCCCTGCTAAGACTGAGAGATAAGTCTTTGATAGCATTTGTAGGACTTTAATATCGGTAGCTGTGGAAGGCTGGCCAGAATCAAAATTGCCGCGTCGGGCTGTAAAAAATTTGCGAAGAAGCAATACTCTAAACTTCAGTAGTATATACTCTCGTTGTTGAAGTGCTACCCTTGTAGAATCTGTACCTGTCCAAGATAGAACCATTTTCTCTTTGGCATAGAACTCTGTCGGATTCAGCGCAGCCATTCTTAGAAAATTGTAAGAATTAAATAATTGTTCAACCTCATCATTAATTTTCTCCCGTTTCTGTACAAGAAAGTCGACATCGGCACAAATCAAAGTAAAAATCTCCTTGGCTGGATTCCCTCGAACTGGATCTACTATCTTAAGGGGTGCCTTACCTTTAGCATTAGCAGGAATCTTGGGGAGACTGGTGTTGTACCAGTCCCCTTCATTGACTCCTTTGATCGAAATCCCCTTGCTAAACTGAATTTGGTAAACTCTCCGGCAGCAGATGGTAGAATGGAATCCTCGGAAATTTTCAACAACGTTTCCTCAAGAGACAATGTTTCATCATCAGTTTTATTCTCAACAGCAGTTGTTTGAACCGTCTGCTCCTGTACAACTGTTTCACTAACAACTGTTTCCGGTTCTCCATCAGTATCACTGGCTGTTTCAACTCTCCTATTAGTATCACAGGCAACAAATTCCTCATAGGACAGATTAAACCAATGCTTCATCTCCTCAACTCGTGGTTCCTCCTGACCTCCAACGTCTGGTCTACTGACATCTGTTACTTCCTCCTCTGTTTCCAGCTGAGCGGTTTCAGCAATTACTTGATCAATGATGTTATCCACATCATCAGCAGTGGATATCCCCTCATCAACTACATCTGCATCAGCTGGCACGGTATTCTCAGCAGCAACTACAGCAACAGCTGTTGGTTCTTCAACAATTTCATCATCAGAACCTAGTGCCACCTTCTCTTCCTCTTCTGAATTTTACGTTTTGGTGCAGAGGAAGGCATGGTTGAGATTGGTGCAACAGTTTGAATAGGTACTGCCTCAAGTGCTGGACTGGCAGTAACAGCAGAAACTTTTCCAACACAAGTCCGCTTCTTCTTCACTACTGGTTCATCAATAGCAACTGGTATCTTCCTAGACACAGCCCTTTTAACTGGTGTCTTTTACACCCGCGATGTTAGAGTAGATGCCCAACTAGCCAACTTGCGGCGTGTGGGTTTATAGACTCTTGTATGAAACAGTCTTTATATATAATATTCGCATTCTTTTATATGGCGTTCTTTACTTTCATTATGTGTGTAATGATTTACAATTGCGTTGAGTAAAGACCTAGAATGCACTTAAGCGTATGTTAGATGTGATAGTGGGTATGACGGCTATCATGAAATACATCTAATAGTCGCTGTGGATTCTGAACATGTTCCTAGTCGATTGGGCCGTCAAAATAGGATAAGGCCGCCGAGTTCGAGACTAGTATCTGCGATGCGAAGTACCATGTTTCATTGGTAGGGAACATTGTGATGTTCTGAGCATGCAGATAGATAGTGACCTGGTGATCTATCGAACTACCCTCGTTCGGACTTTCCAAGTGGTTACCATTTGTCGAGTGGA
>KV001283.1:117809-146308 GCA_001598015.1 Dorcoceras hygrometricum | reverse complement strand
CGAAATTCTCCTTCTTAGATCTTGCTGGATTTGAGAATTAAGGGTAGGTCCGCTATCAGATTCATCAGGTTGTTTGTATGATTTGGGATAATTGGATCTGTGGTGTGCGATTTGCGAGTACCGGCTGTGTTATTATGGACATGTAGTGTGTTTTATGTGTTAAAGCCGAGGAAATTGTATATCAGATCCTTCTTTTGTGTTGAATACTGATGGAATGAGCGGGACTAGACCCTCAATTTTACTGTTTTGGTTAACAAGGAATTTTGGAAAGGATAATTGAGAGACCGAATCTGAGATGAGTGGAGCGTATCCTCATCTATGTTGGAACAGCCTTTTATTATTGTGTTTTGTTCCTTCAGATTCAAGTTTTGTTCCTACTCCGTTGGTTAACTGGTTGTTCTTTTGTTGATCCCTCTTTGGCATTTTACGTGGTAACTTAGCCTTTGAGCATCAGCTGTTTTAGGTATCGCGGTGTTTTGCGACGAACTTTTTGTGGTTTGCGATCTTTTGGAGATTGCAGTAAGGACTGTTTCTGTTTTTTGTTTGGCAGTGCCAACATGAATTATTCTCCTTGCATGGCGTGTTTATGTTAAGGTGAAGTGTTAGGATAAAATTTATAGTTTTGATGATAACAAATATAAGAAAAGATTTGGACTTAAATGATGAATTTCGAATAATCTTATCACGGAGACCAGAGGTTGCTGACAACAGTGATTGGTTTGAATTACAGATATGATTTCGGGTTTTAAGACAGTCGGGTTATCGATTTGGTTATTTGGGTTGTCGGGCCAAAAATCTAATGTTGATGGAATATTGAGGATGTTCATATCTGCCAACAGCACTTGACTATTGTGTCGGTGATAGTATCTGCCAACAGGTATTGAAACAGTGAAGTTTCTATCATCAGAAAGGGCCGCATCTATCGATGAGTATATTCGACAGACCTTGTAACAGTACTACTCATCGACGCTGACAACAGATAGCTCTACAGGATATTCTCAACAGTTTTCGTAACAGTAAGTTCAACAGGACTTTGTTTGCTATCAACAGATATGATGACGTCAGCCACAGTAGAATATCAGATATCATGACGTCACCATCATATTTAGCTACAATGGTCATATAACAGATATGATGACGTCAGCTACAGTAGAGGAACAGATATGATGACGTCATCATTGCTGAAATTTGCAACTGGTCATACATTGTTTAATCGCGACAGATATTTGAACAGTGTTGGACTATTCATCATCTTCAACAAAGAACTATCTGCCAACAGAAACGATTTCAGGCTCAAGCTTTAAGTTGATTCAAATTCGATCGTATACTCAACTGGAAAAGATCGATGGCCAAAACAAGAATCGTACAACTGCCTGGAATTAAGGAGACAAGATTGGTACTATTTCTGGGTAAATAGTACACATTGGCAGAAGTCGTTACAACGGGATTGCACATATATGGAAATGATTTTCCTACCTCTGACGATATGCAATTTACCATATAGTGGAGCAGGATTGACGGCGTACTATTGTCAGAATTTCAAAAAGGATTTTGTTGCCTTATCAGAAGTAATCGACCGTTGAACGAAGAGTATAAATAGTAGATGTTTTGAATTGAAGAACAACTCTCTCTCCATTGCTATTGCTGAAATGCTGCAAAATTGAATTCTCGAGCTACTCATTACTGAAGCACTTTCAAAGCTCAAAAGACTTTAAGAACTCAATCGTTGTTATTCATAGATAAATCTTCAAGTCTATCTTCTGGTTACATTTTGTAATCGAGTTTCCTTGTTAAAACCAGAAGATTTTACAGCACTCAAAATACTTATTCATTGTTATATCATCATTGAGTCTGTAACAAACGAGCTCTCAAAAGCCGTTTGAAAACATTACATAGAGTTGTAAAACAGCAGCTGCGACTGCTTGTGATTGTTGTGAAGTTGCTAGGAGTTCATACAAGTGCTGCTTGTGTGATCGGGTGTCTGCAGAAGGACTGTGTACATCAAATCTTCTAGTGTATCCTTCCTGAATAAGGAAGAAGGGGAGACGTAGGATATTAATATCCGAACTTCCAGAAACAAATTCTCTGTCCCTTTATCTCTTTACTTTACGCATTTATTTATTGTTCACTGTTCACAAATCAATCGGCTTTATTCCGCACTTTTTAGTTAGCCGAGAGATTTGCATTTAACTGAGATAATCAGCGCGTGTAAAACGTTTTTGAAAAGAATTTGAAAAGTTTAAAATCGAAGGAGTTCATTCAACCCCCCCTTCTGAACTCCTGTACTTGTTTTGATCCTATTTTTGGGACCATCAATTGGTATCAGAGCAGGAGCATCTCAGTCATTGAACAGTTACTTTTTGTGCTTTACATCATATTAATATGTCGATCTCTCACAACAAGATTCCTTTGTTTTCGAGGGAAGAGTATGATGATTGGAAGATCAGGATGCAAGCACATCTAGAAGCTATAGATGATGATATGTGGTATGTCATCACAGAAGGACCATTGAAAATACTGAAGCCAAATCTGGCTGTTGCAATAACCAGCGGCGAGCCTCAGTTCCTGGAAAAGAATAGAAATGAATATACCAATGAGGACAAGAAAAAGGCGAACCTAGACAACGTGGCAAAGGACATACTATTGAAGACGCTGGACAAAGACAAGAACATGTTCAGCAAGATCAAGAACTGTTCTACTGCTAAAGACATATGGGAGCTAACCCAGATATGTGAAGGAAGCGACGAGACAAAAGAAAACAAGTTAACAGTTGCTCAGCAAAAGTACGAATCCATCAAGATGAAGGCTGGAGAGACCATGACAGAGTTCGACGAAAGATTCAGTGCAATTGTCATAGAGTTGACCAGCCTTGGCAAAGAATACAGCAACAGAGAGCTAGCATTGAAAGTCATGAGAGCATTACCCCAGGAGTGGGACGTGAAGACCATGGCGATGAGAGAATCAAATTTGAACAAGCTGGAGTTGCACGATCTGTTTGCCAACTTGAAAGCCTATGAGTTTGAGTTGGAGACAAGAGCAGAAGCTGGTCCCTCCACATCCCAGCCGACGAAAGCCTTGGAAGCAAATACAACTACCGAACAGTGCTCTCCCAGCTCTAGCAAGTCTGCCGACCAGCTCAGTGACGACGCTATGTCCCTCTTCGTAAAGAAGTTTGGGAAATTCATGAGAAGATCATTCAACCCTTCATCTCCTTACAATAGCTATAAAAATGATAAATCTGTATCTGACGTGATATGTTTCAATTGTGAACGACCAGGGCATTTTGCAGCTGAGTGCAACAGGCCCAAGAAAGACGACAGATACAGAAGAGATGAGAAGAAGGAGGATAGATACAAGAAGGAAGAGCGATACAAGAGAGATGAGGAAGCTGATGAAAGAACTTTCGAAAGATCTAAAGAAAAATCCAAAGACAAATTCAGAGAAAGGTTGAAATACAGAAGGATGAAATCAAGAGGAGACAAAAGACCCAGTCACAAGCATGATAGGAAAGTACTGGTTGCTGAGGAAAGCACCAAGAGCTGGGCAGACACTGACTCAGATTCATCCAGCAGCAGTTCTTCTTCAAGTGACAGTGAACAGGAGGAAGTTCATTGTCTCATGGCTGACCAGATGTCTGATGACGAGGTATTCGATTTTTCAATATTGAATTTACACGAGAAGACCTTGTCACAACACTAAATGACATGGTCAAAGAGTACTGGAAGCTTTCTCACTCATTCGAGGAAGTGAAAGCTGAAAATGCTGATTTGAAAAATAGCTCGGTCGAACCAAGTGCTGTTGAACCTGGTGACACTGAAAGTTTGAAAATCGAGCTAAGTAAGCTAACAGATGAGAATGATGTGTTGAAAAATGAGACCAGTGAGCTCAAAGCTGAAATCGAAGTATGAAACAAGTTGTGAGCGCCTGGAATCGATCTTCTCGATCTCTTCACAAACTGCATGAGAGTCAAAAACTAGCCAATGATAGGTCTGGTTTGGGATTCAATAGTAGTGAATGCAGTGAAGGAGAGACAAGTTCTCAGTCACAATCAGCCTATGACAAGTTCAATAAAATGGGCTTTGTCAAAGCCAATGTGATATATGATTGTCTCGAGTCAATACAATATGATGATCAGAACTCTTCTCAGTCGAGTCATGAAGGAAAAGATGGCATCGGCTATCAAAGGCCTGAGAATTCCAAGCCTAGCTGGCTAAAGAACAGGTTGGACAAGGATAAAGCGAAAGCTGGTTCCAAGTCTTATGTTAAGCACCAGCCGTGGCGTAATTCTAGGAATGCAAAATCTGGTTGGAGAAATACTCAGCCGAGAAGAGATCTATATGGTCAACATATTAAATCAAAACTCAATAGATCTCACTGTAATTATGCACAGACCCTTAAGGATACTTATACTGGAAAAACTGTAAAGGTAATTCAAGTATGGGTCCCGAAAGGGGTAATCCAATCAAGACCCAAGTAAAATTGGGTACCAAAATTAGTTTGTATGATTGCAGGGTAACAGGTACAAAGCTACTGAAGACGCAATTATTTGGTACTTGGACAGTGGGTGTGCTCGACATATGACAGGAAACCCAAAGTTGCTGACAGATGTTGTTCCACACAAAGGAGCGAAAATAGTCTTTGATGATAATGCACACGGTAACACTGTGGGTAAGGGTAAGCTTACCCATGGTAACATCTCTATCTCATATATATTGGTTGTTGATAATCTCAGTTACAATTTGATTAGTATCAGTCAACTATGTGACAAAGGTTACATAGTTAACTTTCAACAACACACGTGCACAGTTCAGAACTCAAATGGTCTGACTGTATTGGTGGGTAAAAGATCGGGGAATACCTACGTTATCGATTGGTCAGAGCAGTTGAAGTCTGAACAGCTTTTTCTAGCAGCTGACTCCTCCAAGAGTTGGCTGTGGCATCAAAGAATGAACCATCTAAACTTTAAAACACTTGCTAGGTTGAGTGAGCATGATATGGTTTCTGGTATGCCCAAAATAAAATTTTCTAAGGATAAGATTTGTGCAGCTTGTCAGCTCGACTTTCAAAAATAAAGGCGGAAAACGTTCTTCCCGTTGCCTTGAGCTCTTACATATGGATCTTTTTGGTCCTATTTCAGTAACAAGCTTAGGGGGAACGTCCTACACCCTTGATGTGGTTGATGATTTTTCCAAATATACATGGGTGTTGTGTTTAAAAGCAAAATCTGAAACCGCCGACCAGCTGATAAGACTTTTAAAACGTTTACAAAATGATAGATCTTGTTCTGTCAACCGGATAAGAAGTGATCGCGGTACTGAGTTTCTAAATTTTAAATTGACTTCTTATTTGGAAGACTTAGGAATTAAGTATGAGCTTTCAGCAGCAAGAACTCCTCAGCAAAACGGGTTAGCTGAAAGGAGAAACCGCACTTTAAAATAAGCTGCTAGATCTATGATTGCTTATTATGGTATTTCTCAAAAATTTTGGGCAGAAGCAATCAATACAGCATGTCACACTCAAAACAGATCTATGATTAATAGGATGCACGATAATACCCCATATGAGACCTGGCATAGCAAGAAACTTGACATATCTTATTTCAGGGTGTTTGGGTGTAGATGTTTCATTCACAACAATGGAAAGAAGCACCTAACAGCGTTTGAACCTAAATCTGATGCAGGAATATTCTTAGGTTATTCTGCTGTCAGCAAAGCTTATCGGGTATTCAATATCAAGAGTCTCACTGTTGAAGAATCTGCTCATGTTGTGTTCGATGAGACAAGTTTCAAATCTACTTCAGCAGCAAGCTTACATGACTTGTGCACACGTCTGGAATCAACAAGCCTTGAAGAATCTGATGATGACGTGTCGCCACAAAGATATACAGCTGAAGAACAACCAAGCGTGGACGCACAACACAATATTGTTCCACAAGATCTGACGATAGCTGAAGCAGAAGTAATCACCGCACAAACAAATGCTGCTCCAACAGATTCTGTTCCAACAGATCTTGCCACGTCAGACTTTACGCAAGCAAATGCTACTGTTCATACACCAACAGCTAACGCAACAGTAGCAAGTACTTCCTCTCAAGTGGTATCAAGACCAACAGTGGATGACAAAGCTGACAACAGCAATCACACACAACAGCAAGAATTCCAAATGGAATCTGATGCACAAGGAAACAATGATAATCATCAATTGGCGTCAGAAGATCCAAACATTTTCATCCAGTCAGCAACTTAGGGGAACAAGGAGCAAATCCCATTGGACATGATCTTCGGTGGAATAGAAATCATCCACCTGAGCAAGTCATAGGTAACATTCAATATCCTGTTCGCACACGAGGACAGCTATATCATGATCATTTTGATGCTGCATTTCTTTCTCATATAGAACCTAAGCAGATAGATGAGGCCTTAGCTGACCCAAGTTGGATAGACGCTATGCAAGAGGAATTAAATCAGTTCGAACGTAATAAAGTATGGACACTTGTACCTAGACCAACTAACCATTCAGTAATAGGAACTCGTTGGGTCTTTAGGAACAAACTGAATGAAGATGGCGTAGTGACAAGAAATATGGCTAGGCTGGTAGCGCAAGGATTTAGACAAATGGAAGGAATAGACTTCGATGAGACTTTCGCACCAGTAGCTAGGTTAGAAGCCATCCGTATGTTCTTAGCATATGCTGCATATAATGACTTCAAAGTCTTTCAAATGGATGTCAAGAGTGCCTTTCTTAATGGCGTCTTGACAGAGGAAGTGTATGTTGCACAACCTCCTATCTTCATAGATCATACACATCCAGACTTTGTTTACAAACTGGATAAAGCTCTATATGTGTTGAAACAAGCACCCAGAGCTTGGTATGATATACTATCACAGTTCTTAATTAAGCATGATTTTACAATAGGCACAGTGGATAAGACTTTGTTTAAATTTGTGAAAGCTGAGCATGTTCTGTTGGTACAAATATATGTTTATGATATTATATTTGGGTCAACTAACCCCAAATTGTGCCAAAAGTTTTCTAAGCTCATGCAGGACAAATTCGATATGAGCATGATGGGGGATCTAACATTCTTTCTGGGCTTACAAGTTTGCCAGCTGGAGAATGGCATCTTCATTAACCAGGAGAAATATACAAAAGAACTGCTGAAAAAGTTTTGCATGGACAACTGCTCAGCAGCTGCAACCCCTATGAGCTCTTCAATCAAGATGGATAAAGATGAAGCTGGAACTGCCATAGAGGTATCAATGTATCGAGGCATTATAGGGTCTCTGCTTTACCTAACTGCTAGCAGACCAGACATCATGTTTGCTGTCTGTATGTGTGCTAGATTCCAAGCAGAGCCAAAACAATCACATTATATTGCTGTTAAGAGAATCCTCAAGTATTTAAAGGGGACTTCCAATGTGGGTCTTTGGTATCCCAAAGACTCAGGCTTTCAACTAAAAGGCTACAGTGATGCAGATTACGCAGGTTGCAGGATTGATCGCAAGAACACAAGTGGAACATATCAATTCTTAGGGGATCGACTAATCTCCTGGTTCAGTAAGAAGCAGACGTCAATTGCCATGTCAACAGCCGAAGCAGCGTACCTTGCTGCTGGCAGTTGTTGCGCTCAAATCCTCTGGATTCAACATCAATTGATTATGGCATTGATGCTTCCGAAGCTCCTATTCTCTGTGACAACACAAGTGCGATAGAGATCACCCAAAATCCTGTGCTGCATTCCAGAACCAAGCACATCGACATTAGGCATCACTTCATAAGGGACCACGTAATGAAGAAGGACGTTCGGTTGGAGTACATGTCGACTGAGCAACAAGTTACTGATATCTTCACCAAACCTCTGCCAGAAGCTAAGTTCTCCTACTTTAGGAACATATTAGGTCTCTTAGAATTGCCATAAAATGGTCTGTGCATTAACAATTTTTGCAGGATTGAACAGCTCTGCTTACGTCAGCATCGAGTCATATGTTCAGGGGGAACAGCGATGCTGGCGCCAGCTCTATCGTTGGAAGGCTATTCGACAAGAAATAACAATGATTACGTCAGCCTCTGGTCATTTTTTCACAAGAAACAGCACTGCTTACGTAAGCGTTGCTGATTAAGGGTTGTCTATCGTAGGGGAACATGGTCTCTGTGTTGTTAAGCGTGAAGTCAATTGAACAGGAGAGATCTGTCAACAGATATCTCCTGTACACAATTGATGCTTATCTGTTAACAGATTCCGTTCCATCCCCGCAAAACATTAAAAACAGATTTTCTTAGGTGTGATGTTTTAAAGATTTTGGCGCATCGATTTTATTTTAATCTTTTCCCGTAAGGGTAAATTATTTCCAAAATCTTTTCTAAAAATAGTACGCACCGTCGATGATTGACACGTGTTGTCCTTCATACGCATCGTCACACCAACATTCTTTCTCTCTCCTAACTGTTCATATTCACCGTCTTTATTTGCGACATTTCCAATATTTGCTAAAACTTACTGTGCAATCGTACTCTTTGCATTCTCTTGCTCTCGCATTCTCTTGTTCTTGTGCGTTCATATTTTCTTGTGCAGAAAATCTTGTTTCAGGAATTCTTTGCACTCTACATCAACTACAATGGCATCCGTATTCATCGTCAACTCTTATCAGATTAACTTTGAATCGGTATTGATGATTCCTGACCATGATGGCATGCTAAACATGTTCAAAGCACTGGAGGCCACTGGTCTACGAGGGTTTCTGGGCTATGAATCAGTGCTCTATCAGAAGGATCTAGAGCAATTCTTTGACACAGCGCTGGTACAGGGTGACGATATCACCGGGGCTGTATCAGGCAAGTATTTCTCTATTTCTCAGGCTCGGTTTGCACAAATTTTTGAGTTGCCCACGGAAAGGCTTGTGAACGTTTCTGAGGTACCAAAGGATAGGGTATGATGCGAGGATCATTTTCTCGCAAAAGGGTGTGCAAGTTGAAATTCATGGTAAAAAGAAATACATGAAGTATGAATTTTGATTGTTGAATGATATTTTGGCAAAGGCTATCAATGTTAAGGCGGGCTCGTTTGATGCTGTCACCACTGAATGGTTCCAGATGATGACGGCGACTCATTTTGGATTGAAGGTGAATTGGAGCAAGGTTTTTTTCAATGTCCTAAAAGATATGGTGGATAGGTCACAGAAGAAATCTAAGGGCTTTGCTGCACAAATTGGTGTTTTATTGAAGAGCATGCCTGCTATCACTATGGGTGATGGTATTCCATTCCCAAATGCAAAGATTCTATCGATGAAGACAGTAAACACTTACATTGCCACGAACATCACAATTGATGCTCGTGGGGAGAATGTGGAGCCTGGACTGGCTAAAGTGGCCGTGGTGAAAAGGACACCAAAGTCCAAAAAGAAGTCTTCATCTACTGATGAAACACCTGTTGAAGTTATTTCTGAAATTGCCGGGTCAAAGTAGCGACAGGCCACTGAGGGTAATGCACCGGCTATTCCAAAGAAGAGGCGCACAATGAAGAACAATCCCTCCCCTTCACAAACAAATTTGGATATTGTGAATATAGCACAGGATGTTGTGCCACTTCAGATCATTGCTCCTATCCCTGCTGCGGCAGCTGTCAATTCTCCTGTCCGCAAACGAAAATCACGAAAGAGGAGATTAATTCTTCCTACTGGTTCTGATGATGAGTCCATTGCTACGCAGAAACTTGTTAAAGATACTGATGAGGCTGCTGTTAAGCCTATTGATGTGGTAGATATCATTATCGAACAGGTATTGGAGGAGACTTTGAAGTTGGGCGTTAGTGAGGAAGAGCACGGAGGACAGGGTGTTGATGAAGCAACGTTTGTAGATGATTTTGGTCAGTGGTTAGATGATTTTGTTTCCAGGAAAAATGTACCAGAGATTGTTGGTCCAAGGAATTTCACCGAAGCTGAGGGGAGCACAAGTCCTGTGGTTGAAAAGAATCTAGTGCAAGCTGTTGGCAGCAAGCAAGTTACTGAGGAGGACATGTCAATCGATGACCTTCTGTTGCCAATCTCCAATGACATGTTGTTGCCATCCATTACTGCCACAGAGATTACCAAGATTCGGCATGGTGAATCCATTTCAATCAATGAAGTCCGGGAACGTGATGTATATCTTGCCAGTCTTCCCCGCATTTCCATTCATGATAAGGGGAAAGCTATTTTGGAAGATGATGAACCTGTACGAGGAAATCCAGCCCGCGAGATGGTTGAATTAATCTGTGGAGATATCGAGTTTTTGGTCAGGGTCCGGGACCAGGTGATGGTCGATGTAGTGGCATTCTTTCATTCATTCAGTTTAAAAAATTGTCAAATCTTGATGCCCTACGAGAGCTAAAAGAACACGAGAAATTGATGCTGGAGTGGGCGGAGACGGATTCCTTGGAAATGGCTGTTAAGAGGAAAGCGTATATCGTGGCTAAGTATAGAGAACTGCTGTTGAGAAAGTTCTTGGATTATCATCGCAAATATTTTTCTCCTGGCCAGCCTTGGACAGCTACAGCATCTATGATTATTGATCTACTGTCTGATGCCCATTCCAAATCCTTAGAAGACTTATTGGCACAGCAGCAAGAGCATAGCATACCAATGGAACAACCGTGCGCCTCCACCATGTTTGATTCTTCTATTGATAGCGGTGTTGTTCTTGTTGAGTAGATGCCCAACTAGCCAACTTGTGGCGTGTGGGTTTATAGACTCTTGTATATGACAGTCTTTATATATGATATTCGCATTTGTTTATGGCATTCTTTATCTTCATTATGTTTATATAATGTTAACAATTGTGTTGGATAAAGACCTAGAATGCACCATAGTGTATGTTAGATGTGATAGTGGGTATGACGGCTATCATGAAACACATCTAATAGTCACTGTGTATTCTGAATTAGTTCCTAGTCGATTGGGTCGTCAAAATGAGGATAAGGCCGTCCGAGCTTGAGACTAGTATCTGCGATGCGAAATACCATGTTTCATTGGTAGGAAAAATTGTGATGTTCTGAGCATGCAGATAGATAGTGACCTGGTGATCTATCGAACTACCCTCGTTCGTACTTTCCAAGTGGTTACCATTTGTCGAGTGGATAAGTCCGAGGTCTTGGTTGTACTGATTAGTCCTCATGACTCGAAACGTCATTGAGACTCTACATGATAGGCGTCTCACTTTGACCCGTTTGCCGACTCACTTGGGGTCATTAGGCGGCGGGGTTGGGTGAGACCCCGATGCATGTAGGAGTGGATGCTTCGTTGTCGAGGATTCACCGCTCGCTTAGATGCGTGGATATCCTATGCTATCTGAGGGGATAATAGTGTATAAATCTCTGGCCAGAGTACTAGAAGTGTTTTAGGTAAATGGGTTTACCTAGTTACACTCGTGATGTCACTATTCGATCTCCAAGATGTAAACATAGCCATCGGATCTTTAGCGACTCTCGATTTACCAATGGTCGTTGATCTGATCGGGATATATGGATTGAAAGGACCGTACTATAAGCTAACCACGACCAAATGGTTCTTGCAGGCACTATCAGTGATACCTAGGGGATCATGGCGCGATGTTTCTAGGCGCTTTACCATGATCCGATGGGCAAGTCCGAAATTGTGATTTCGGAGCCGCAATGGTTGTGGGCCCACGGCTAGCTGTATCCCTGAACCATTGAGGGTCACACAAGTACTGGATTCGTGATTCCCGCACGGAAACCGAGCTCAATGTGTTGAGCATAGGAGGAGGATTTTGGAAGTACGACTTCCTAAAAGTCAGCAGGGGTCAAATTGCAATTTCCAAAAGTTGGAGGACTAAATTGCAATTTAGGGTTAGATGATCCGAAAAATTGTTTTTCATATCATAATATTCAATTTTGGAAACTGATCCGATCTGATCGGCGATCGGAGTTGTAATGAAGTCGCAGTGATGGATATCGTCATTTGGACCTGGGTCCGTTGGGCCGGTCCAAGTCCATCACTAGTCTACTTAAAGTAGACTAGGGCTTCATAACTAAACAACATATACACTACTACTAAAACCCTAGCACCCCACGCCGCCCCCTCTCATCCAAAGCCTCACGCCGCCGCCGGCCGTCGCCCAAACTCCGCCGCCCGCCGCCGCCGCACGTTGATCGGACTTGTTCCGATCACCATTTCGAGGAGTTTCCGTCCGTGCTGATCTCGTCAGGCCTTCTAGTGCAGGCTGACGAAGGAACCTTGCTTCCGGTCATGGACCTGATTGATGATCTACAGCCGCCTACCGACAAGATCAGTTTCCCTGTGATTCTTGTTGGAGCCAGGCGCCTAGACGCCAGCAAGGTAACACCCCGAGAAACGCCCTATGAATTGTTTATAGTGCTGCCTTTGTTGTATTGAACGTTTCCCCGCGCTAATTTTAAACTTCCGCTGCACCGCCAGGAGACGGGATTCGGATCCGCCACCGCTATCCAAACAGTGGTATCAGATCCAGGGCTCGGATCCTTCAATACATTGTTGCCTGAATTGCATCTAAATTCGATATCGGGCCGATTTTGGTCAATTTTGAAATTTTTTAGATTCTGGGCCCAAAATTGTTTCCGGCATAATATGATGCAATTAAAATTGCAAAATACGATTTTGATTGTAAAATATGATTTTATGATTAAATATGATTTTGTTGATTAAAATTTGATTTTATCGACAAAATGCGATTTTATTATAAAATGCGATTTTATAATTAAAATATGATTTTGCGATAAATAATTTGATTATTTAATTTATGCATATTAATTAGATTGATTGCATGATTGGGATTATCGAGAGCCATGCCCAATGTATTAGGTGTATGCTTTAGGTTTTTACGATTTTGGTTGTAATATTGTTGATTATCATTTTATAAAAGTGGGTCTGTTTGTGGCCCGTTCCCACCCCTTAAAATGTATACCTTATGTGTCATGGAAATTTATTGTAAATTACTAGACTTAGTGGGAGGACTTTTGAAGATGGTGGGCCCGATGACGATCAAAGATATTTAAGACCGAAGATCTGTAAAACCGGAAGCAAATGTAATAGGATTGTATTGCATATTGCATTTCACCTAGGATTGGACCCAGGTCCGTGATTGGCAACCACGGACCGCATAGCTCTCGCGATCGATCATCCCAATGTTTATATATGTGATATATAGTTAGTTGAATCCGCATGTTTTAAATATTATTTAAAATATATTGCATGAGATCAAACTTTTCGAAAATAAAATCCCTCGTTTTAAATACGATTTCAAACTAATATCAAGATAAAAGTTGATTCGATAAACCAAAGGGGATTTAAATTTGTTTAAATTTTTCCTACCTTCCATCAACAATGGGTGTACGCCGATGCTACACGTATACATGGCCCGGCTCATATTATTGAGGGGGTCATGTATGCCGGAAAGCTGTCCACGCCATTGACACTCGTTGTGAGTTCGGTTGGAACTCCCTTTAACGTTGGCTCATATTATTGGGGACGTTAAGGAGACCGTCCTTCACGACTCAACATTGATGGGTCATCTTGACACGTGATAGTAAACGGCGTCATATTATTGGGCCCTTACTGGACGTGAGGTGAATACATGGAGTTTGCACCGGTTGCAATTGGAAACTACCTTTTGGGGGTCATGGTTGGCTGATATTATTCGGGACCATGATCACTTGATTGGGCTCCGTGTACCCACTAAGGGAACTTGCTTTCCCGATTTTATTAGAGGGTGGTGAAATCGTTAAAATAGTGGGAGGGTAATTCATAGAACTAAACGACCTTGTTTTATGTCTTAGAGATTATTTTA
The DNA here is from genome assembly GCA_001598015.1 of Dorcoceras hygrometricum. Classification (NCBI taxonomy): domain Eukaryota; kingdom Viridiplantae; phylum Streptophyta; class Magnoliopsida; order Lamiales; family Gesneriaceae; genus Dorcoceras; species Dorcoceras hygrometricum. Next base: position 132,493 of record KV001283.1, on the reverse strand, counting down.
TATAGTTAGTGATGATTGTCTGTTTTCTTTTCAGTATTACTGCTTATACAATGTCTTCGTTCCAAAAACCCATTCGCTGCTATACTGGATAGCAACAAGTTCACCGGTCTGAACTACCAAGACTGGCTCCACAACCTCAACCTTGTGTTGGCTTCGGAGAAACTTCTTTATGCGATAGAGAAGAGTCCTCCGGAGGAAACCCCTGCCAAAATCAGCCCTGAGGAGCTGACTACGCTTCAACAATGGAGGGACGACGCGGTTAAAGCTCGATGCTATGTGATGGCGTCGATGTCCAATGAAATGCAACGGCGCTTTGAGAAGACAAAGTATGCTGCTGACATAATTTTTCATCTCAAAGAACTGTACGGGGAGAACTCTCGACATGAGAGGTTCACGGCTGTCAAGGAACTTATGAAGAGCCGCATGCGCGATGGGACTTCGGTCCGTGAGCATGGGGTTCGTATGATTGGGCTCGTTGAAAAGCTGTCGGGCCTTGATATCGCACTTCCACACGAGCTGTCGGTGGATGTACTTCTCCTCTCACTACCCGCTGCATTTGACCCCTTTGTGGTCAACTTCAACATGAACAAGCTGGCAGCCACTCTTGAAGAGGTGGTTAACATGCTTGTAGTGTTTGAAGGAACCATAAATAAGGACAAACCCGTCCTCCTTATGGGCTCTTCTGCGAAGAAGGGGCCCAAACGTAAGGGCAAGAAGCATTCTGCCCCTGCGAAGGAGGAAAAGCCCACCAAGAAGCCCAAGGCAAAGGCTTCCAAACCAAACAAGACTGAGGATGTTTGCCACCACTGCCACAAGCCTGGGCATTGGAGGAGGAACTGGAAGGAGTACTCGAGCAGTTGCGAACTGCGAAAGGTATGTTCTATATCGAAATAAATATGTCTCTTAATCGACTTCTTGGGTACTTGATACCGGATGTGGATCTCATATCTGCAATGATTTGCAGATGATGACAAGAAGCCGACGTCTTAGAGAGGGTGAGACCCACTTGAGGCTTGGCAATGGAGCAAGAGAGGGTGAGACCCACTTGAGGCTTGGCAATGGAGCAAGAGAGGGTGAGACCCACTTGAGGCTTGGCAATGGAGCAAGAGAGGGTGAGACCCACTTGATTGGAATTGGGGAACGCGAAAATGATTTATATACCTTAAAATTAAAATACGTTCCAACTCGCGATGTCGAAGCACATACAACAACGATTAAAAGGAAACACGATAGCTTTAATCCAGGACTACTTTGGCACGCTAGGCTAGGTCATATTTCTCTAAGTAGGATGAACAAGTTAGTTAGGAGTGACATGTTTGATCTGTCAGACATTAACTCCCTACCGACTTGTGAGTCTTGTCTCAAGGGAAAGATGACTAAGCAACCCTTCAAGGGCAAGGGTGAGCGTGCTCAAGGCCTATTGGATTTGATCCATACTGATGTGTGCGGCCCGTTTAGTATTGGTACTAAGTACGGTCACAAATACTTCATCACCTTTACCGACGATCACTCTAGGTATGTGTACTTGTACTTAATGAAGCACAAGTCTGAATCCTTTGAAAGGTTCAAAGAATTCAAGGCTAAAGTAGAAAAACAATTAGGCAAAAGTATTAAAGCACTTCGATCCTATCGAGGTGGTGAATACTTGAGTGCTGAGTTTCAAGACTATCTGAAAGAGAATGGGATTCTCGCACAGTGGACCCCTCCGGCCACACCACAGCTCAATGGTGTAGCGGAGCGTCGTAATCGAACTTTGATGGACATGGTTCGATCTATGATGAGCTTCACTGAGCTTCCTACCTCGTTTTGGGGCTATGCGCTCGAAACGGCGGTAATGTTGTTGAACAATGTTCACATAAAGGCAGTGGATAAAACTCCATATGAGATATAGATGGGCAAACCACCCAAGTACTCATTCATGAGGATTTGGGGATGTCCTGCTTACGTGAAGCAGACAGTGGGAGATAAGCTGGATACGAGATCCATCTTATTCTACTTCATTGGGTATCGAAAGAATTCCATTGGATACTACTTCTACTATCCCAGCGAAACGAAAGTGTTTGTTTCTAGGAATGTCACCTTTATGGAAAGGGAATTTTTACTTGATAGAAAGGGCAAAATAGTAGAACTCGAAGAGGTTCGAGAACCAATTGAAGTACCAGGTGAATCTCCTGCACCTCCAGAGCCAGTACCAGAAATGGTCGCACCTAGGAGATCCGAAAGGGTTCCTAGGTGTGACGCCCGAACCCAACGGGGCCACGAGATTTGGGGTGAATAAAAATTTTCGAAACAAAAGAAGGCTAAAAGATGATTTGTTATAAGCTGTATTTCTTATAACTTCAAAAGAAATAGAAACTCAAAGGCAAAACTATCGAACACTAAATTTGCGCGCCAACTGCTGAACATTGTTTGCGGAAAAACAGAGTACATTATATAGCTTTGGCAATTGCGATTTACAACAGCTGATTTTCAATGTAAATATACAACCGTTGCTACTGATCTAATACATTACTATCTAAATCAAAATGATACAACTGAGACACGGAAAACGTAGGCATTGGATAAACACAACACCACCCAGCAGCTGCATTTCATGTTTCACCTTCTGTTCGTTCTCCAGCTGTCGTACCTGCACCATTTGAAAAGCTAGTGAGCCTAAAGGCTCAGCAAGTAAAGCCTGAATATTAACAATTTCTTAAAACGCAGGCAGACATCTGAACATACATAAACATTTCATAAGCAATTCTTTTGTAATCTTAGAGTCAGGGGATAATAGCCCAGCTCTTAACATCAATTTCTTTTCTTTAGATTATGGCATATAAGCTCCTCATGGTCCGTTGTGCACTTTGATCAAAACGACTCGCGATATCAGTTTTAGCATATAGCTCATATGAAAGGGCAGTCGACATCTAGACAACTGCTCACCCTTCTCCTTGGTGACCGTCAACTATCTATGCCATAATCGGGTTCCATCATTTAAAACTCTCGCTCCCTTTTTTAAAACTTACTGAGTATCGAATTCGACTTTAGGAAACATAACGTTGAAATGAGACCAGTCGCAAGGAATACAACCAGCTGCAACAAAACCAGCTGCAAGACCTTTATTTAAAGCCATCGTTTTAAATAAAACGACGTCGTTAGCGCATCAACCAGTCGCAAAGAAGACGCTAAACAACCAGTCGCAAGAAAAAGCGCTAACACTTATATATATACCAGACGCAATGAATAGTACCAGTCGCAAGACTAATACCAGCTGCAATAAACAGTACTTAGAAACGAATAGAGCAACTGCTGAACTATCACAATGAAAATGCAACTGCTGGTGAACAGTGCATCTGCTGAATTTTACGAAAACAACGCAACTGTTGAATTTTACGAAAACAACTCAACTGCTGAATTTTACGAAAACAACGCAACTGCTGAATTTTACGAAAACAACGCAACTGCTGAAAGAAGAACATTCATAATCGTTCTGTGAATGAACTCGAATCCACAGTGCTTTTGAAACATCAAAATCTTTCTGGAAAACATTTTGGAAGCATCATAAACATCAAAACATCATTTTCGAACCCATCTTATTTCCTTTGAACATGTATAAAACATTTCAAACATGAACTTCAACATATTTTTAAACATACAGGCAAGCAGATCCATAAGTGTTGGGTAGCCGCGGCGGATCCGGATCACGCCTCCCGACGAGGCAGCGGAAGAACAAAATTTTGCCGAGAGACGATCAATACAATTCAATTACAAATAACAATCTATGACATTCATAGGGTGTTCAGATGACTACCTTGCTGGCAACTCGTGCCTGGCTCCGACCAGTTTCTCGAGGAAACCGGCACTTCACGGTAGATTGAGGTAGACTACGTCAATCAGGTCCACGACCGGATACGAGACTCCTTCTTCAGCCTGCACTAGAAGGCCTGACAAGATCGGCGCGGACGGATTCTCCTCAAAATATTGGCCGGAACAACTTCCGACGAACGGCGGCGGCGGCGGCGACTTGCGGCGGCGGCGGCGGCGTCTTTTGAGAGAAGGGAGGCGGCGGTTTTTGGCTCTAGGTTTAGGGTTAAGAGTTTCAAGTGTTTTGATTAAGTCTCCTAAGTCTATTTTAAATAGACTTAGTGATGGATTTGGATCCGGCCCAACGGGCCCGGGTCCAACGGATGAACATTCGGTTCATCCCCATCACCGAGACTTCATCGTAAATCCGATCGCCGATCAGATCGGACGGATCGACTCAGTTTCCAAAACTGAATACTATGATCTGAAAAACCATTTTTCAGAACCCCAGTGCAAAATGACCGTTTTGCCCCTCAACAGTGGGAAATCACGATTTGACCCCTGTTGACTTTTAGGAAGTCGCACTCCCCAAAATCCTCTTCGTATGCTCAACACATTGAGCTGAGCATCCGTGCAGGAATCTCGAATCCGGTACTTGTGTGACCCTCAATGGTTCAGGGATACAGCTAGACGTGGGCCCACAACCATTGTGGTTCCGGAATCAAAATTCCGGACTTGCCCATCGGATCATGGTAAGAGCGTCTAGCAACATCGCCCCATGATCCCCTAGGTATCACTGATAGTGCCTACAAGAACTAGTTGGTCGTGGTTAGCGTACAGTACGGTCCTTTCAATCCATATATCCCGATCATATCAACGACCATTGGTAAATCGAGAGTCGCTAAAGATCCGATAGCTATGCGTACATCTTGGAGATCGAATAGTGACATCGCGAGTGTAACTAGGTAACACATTTACCTAAAACACTTCTAGTACTCTGGCCAGAGATTTATACACTATTATCTCCTCATATAGCATAGGATATCCACGCATGTCTGCGAGCGGTGAATCCTCGACAACGATGCATCGACTCCTACATGCATCGGGGTCTCACCCAATCCCGACGCCTTATGACCCCAAGAGAGTCGGCAAACGGGTCAAAGTGAGACGCCTATCATGTAGAGTCTCAATGACGTTTGAGTCGTGAGGACTAATCAGTAAAACCAAGACCTCGGACTTATCCACTCGACAAATGGTAACCACTTGGAAAGTACGAACGAGGATAGTTCGATAGATCACCAGGTCACTATCTATCTGCATGCTCAGAACATCACAATGTTCCCTACCAATGAAACATGGTACTTCGCATCGCAGATACTAGTCTCTAGCTCGGGCGGCCTTATCCTCATTTTGACGGTCCAATCGACTAGGAACATGTTCAGAATACACAGTGACTATTAGATGTGTTTCATGATAGCCGTCATACCCACTATCACATCTAACATACACTTTAGTGTATTCTAGGTCTTTACTCAACGCAATTGTTAATCATCATACAACACAATGAAAGTAAAGAATGCCATATAAATAAATGCGAATATCATATATAAAGATTGTCATAAACAAGAGTCTATAAACCCACACGCCACAAGTTGGCTAGTTGGGCATCTACTCTAACAATAAGAATAACAATATATGCTTTAAATGGTGTAGCAAAGGATCAGCTTTTACTTGCCTTAAACAAAGCTTTGCGACAGCAACCGATTCTTGCAGAATTCTTCTCCTTAAACAACGCACGAACTTCTCTGGATATATTTTGAAGAACACCTCAAGATTTTTCTTTACAAAATGATAAAAATCTTACTTTGAAAACAAGTTTTTATATGAAAGGGATTAGTGGCAAGCTACTTGTGAAATCAAGCATGACACAATTATAGAATTTAGCAAAATTCCTTTCATATCATTTTAATTTGTAAAACACAAAACCTTTTTCAAAAGAAATCATTTGTCCTCCTTAAAATAATTTTCAATCGATTCAAAACCAGCTCGTGCATCGCTCTTTGGAGTCATCTGCTGATACCAGTCTCCGCGCATCTTACTTTCTAAAATCAGCAAATACATAACATTTAAAATTGTCAATTTGGCCCATGAAATCAATAAAATGCATAAATGTGGTCCTATGGATTTTGGGGCGTTACAACTCTACCCTCCTTATAGAAATTTCGTCCTCGAAATTTTACATACCAAATAAATATGGGTAAAGACTTAGCATATCAGCTTCTGTTTCCCACGTTGCTTCTCGCTCCGACTGGTTAGACCATTGTACCTTAACCATAGGAATGCTACGGTTTCTTAATCTCCTAATTTCTCGGAGGAGAATTCTTTCTGGTCGCTCTTCATAACTTAAATCCGGTATTAACTGGATTGGTTCATGACTTAATATATGCGAGGGGTTAGGAACATATTTTCTCAAAGCTGATACGTGAAAACATTGTGCACAGCTGCCAGCTGGGGAGGCCGTGCTAAACGATAGGCTAATGTTCCTATCTTTTCCAAAATCCCATATGGTCCAATATATCTTGGACTCAATTTCCCTTTCTTTCCAAAACGCATAACTCATTTCATTGGAGCTATTCTCAAAAATACGTGATCACCTATCTCAAAATTCAGTTCCCTTCTTCGATTATCTGCATAACTTTTCTGTCTACTCTGAGCAGCTTTCATTCTTTCTCTTATTTTCCTAACAGCTTCTGCTGTTTGTTCCACAATATCTGGTCCCAAACCAGCTCTTTCACCAACTTCATCACAATTAAGGGGTGTTCTACACTTCCTGCCATACAAAGCTTCATATGGAGCCATTTGAATCGAAGCTTGGAAACTGTTATTGTAGGCAAATTCAACCAGTGGCAATTTCGAATCCCAACTCTCTGAAAATTCCACAATACAAGCTCTGAGCAAGTCTTCTAAAATTTGGATCACCCTTTCCGATTGTCCGTCAGTTTGGGGGTGAAACGCAGTGCTGAACGTCAACTTTGTACCCATAGCCTTGTGTAGACTTTTCCAAAATGCTGATGTAAACTTAGGATCTCTATCAGTTACAATGGAAACTGGAACACCATGTAGCCTCACTATTTCCTTAACATACAATTCTGCGTACCTGCTCACCTCATATGTTGTTTTAACTGGTAAGAAATGAGCATATTTAGTGAGTCTATCAATTATAACCCAAATGGAGTTATATCCTTGAACTGTTCTTGGTAATCCAGTTACAAAATCCATCGCTATACTTTCTCACTTTCACTCTGGAATAGGCAGTGGTTTCAACAATCCAGCCGGTCGCTGGTGTTCAGCCTTCACCAGCTGACACGTCAAACATTCAGCTACAAATCTAGCAACATCCCTCTTCATTCCTGGCCACCAATACAACTGTTGGAGGTCCTTGTACATTTTCGTACTTCCTGGATGTACTGAATATGGAGCTGTATGAGCTTCTTTCAAAAGATCAGCTCTTAAATCATCTACCTGAGGTACCCAGATTCTGCCCAAATACCTAACAATTCCATCTTCTGAAAAATAGAGACTGTCTGAACAGTTAGTTGCTCTAGTCCTGCTGATTTCCTGCTTAGAGCATCAGCTACCACGTTTGCTTTTCCTGGATGATAACTGATAGTACAATCGTAATCTTTAACCAGCTCCAACCACCGCCTCTGCCTCATATTCAATTCTTTCTGGGTAAAGAAGTATTTCAAACTCTTGTGATCTGTAAATATCTCACACTTCTCCCCATATAGGTAATGCCTCCATATTTTAAGGGCAAAGACAACAGCTGCCAGTTCTAAGTCATGTGTTGGGTAATTTTTCTCGTGATCCTTCAGCTTTCTAGATGCATATGATATGACTTTACGATCCTGCATCAACACAGCTCCTAGTCCCAACTTAGAATCATCAGTATAAATTACAAATTTTCCTTCATCAGTTGGCATCGTCAATACAGATGCTTCAATCAGCGCTTGCTTCAACCTGTCAAAACTATGTTGACATTCAACTGTCCAGTTATATTTCACTTGCTTTCTCATTAGTGTAGTCAGGGGAACAGCAACCTTAGAGAATCTTTGGATAAATCGCCGATAATATCCAGCTAAACCCAAGAAACTCCTTATCTCTGCAACATTCTTTGGTGCTGGCCAGTCACGAACAGCTTCTACCTTGGCTGGGTCAACTTCTATTCCATCCTTAGAAATTATATGGCCTAAGAATTATACTTTCTCCATCCAGAAATCACATTTGCCAAATTTAGCAAACAACTGCTTATCTTTCAAAATATGGAGTACGATTCTTAAATGTTGGACATGCTCCCTTCTGGTCTTAGAATACACTAAGATGTCAACGATGAAAATCACTACAAATTGGTCTAAATGGTTTAAAGTCCCTATTCATTAAATCCATAAAAGCTGATGGAGCATTTGTAAGTCCAAAAGGCATAACTAGGAATTCATAATGACCATACCTAGTTCTAAAGGCTGTCTTATATACATCAGATGCCTTAATTTTCAGTTGATGGTATCCCGACCTCAAGTCGATCTTAGAAAATACTACTGACCCTCTCAACTGGTCGAAAAGATCTTCTATCCTGGGTAATGGACACTTATTCTTAATTGTCAATTTATTTAACTCTCTGTAATCTATACATAACCTCATACTCCCATCCTTCTTCTTAACAAATAAAATAGGGGCTCCCCAAGGGGAAGTACTTGGTCTTATAAACCTCTTTTCCAGCAGATCTTGTATTTGTTCTTTCAATTCTTTCATTTCTGATGGAGCTAATCTATATGGTGGTCTAGATACTGGAGCAGCTCCTGGAATTAGATCAATTGAAAATTCCAACTCTCTGTCTGGTGGCAGTCCCTGGATGTCTTCTGTAAAACCTCAGGGAATTCATTTACTACTTCTATAATTGACAGTTGGGGTCTATCAGTCGCAAATAAAGATGATATAACTCGGGGAACTTTATCAACATGTTTGGCTAAAAACCGGAATGACTTTCCTGCTGGTGGGTTAATCTCGAATGTTCGTAGCTTAAAGTCAATTACTACCCCATGCTTAGTTAACCAATCTATTCCCAAAATCATATCAAATTCTGGCATTGGTAACACAATCAAATCAGCGGTAATCTTATGTCCTTGAAGTTTAAGTTCTAAACTCCTAAACAGTTCGCGCGATACCAGCTTCTCCCTTGATGGTGCCAACACACAATAGCCTATCATTACTTGGTCCTGCTGGATAGGCAGTTTCTTAACAAACTCAGCAGCAATAAATGAATGCGTAGCTCCTGAATCTATCAAAGCTAGAGAAGGAAATCCAGCTATCGAAATTCACCTGTGACTACTGTCGAGTCTGGAGGAGCTTGTTCAGCTGTCATAACAAAAGCTCTGCTGGTCACCAGTTGTTTGAGCTTTGGACAATTCTTCAAAATATGTCCAGGCATTCCACATTTATAACAAACGTTTTGTCCAAGTCTGCATTGCCCCAAATGATTCTTGTGACACTTAGGACATTCTGTTCTAATATTACCAGCAGGAACAGAGCTTATAGGTTGAATCTGTAGAGGCTTTTGCTCCTGAGGCCTCTGCTGGTTCTTGTTCTGTTTCTTGAATGGTCTCGGGTCCTTCTGCTGAAAGGCTTGTCTCTTTTGCTGCCTTTCTTCATCAAGATCCTTCCAATCCCTTTCAACTTGCAGGGCTCTATCCACTGCTTCTCTATAAGTCCTTGGCACTGATAGCCTAACATTCATTTTAAACATAAGCTTCAATACTTCAATGAAATGATTCAATTTCTCCTCTGGATCTCTTCCAATCAATGGCACAAAGTAGCATCCTCGTTCAAATATACGTGCATATTCCTGCACAGTTGAACTTCCTTGCTTAAGGGTCAAGAAATCCCTTTTTAGCTCAGACCTTTTTCGAGCTGGGAAGTATTGTTCGTAGAATACTTGCTTGAAATCTGCCCATGTAAGATTCAGCAGATCCACAGACAACTTGGCTCCTTCCCACCAAATCATCGCATCTTCTCTCAACATGTAGATAGCACACCTTGGTCTATCCAAATCAGACATTTGGAGATACTCGAAGATAACCTCCATGGATTTAATCCAGCTTTCTGCAACTAGTGGATCAGTAGTACCACCAAATTCCTTGGGTTTCTGTCGTCTGAACTTCTCCTGGGGATCATCATTACTTGGTTCCCTACTTCTGGAAGATTGGCCATTGCCTCTATTATTTTGCTCTACCAGCAGTCGTAACAATTGAGTGATATTAGCATTATTATCACTATCAGTTTCTTCTAAAGGAATACTTCGTCTAGTTCTTCCTCTTCCTGCCATTCTATATTCTATAGCCCATAATCCACCACATACATATATCAAAACATGCTAAATAATTTAAAGACAATGCTCTGAAAATAAACTCACAACTTAGAAGAACAGACGATGAACTTTGATCCAACTGATAGTGCGTGTGTTTATCTCAGGAACGTTTCTCTGATACCATGTTGTGACGCCCGAACCCAACGGGGCCACGAGATTTGGGGTGAATAAAATTTTTCGAAACAAAAGAAGGCTAAAAGATGATTTGTTATAATCTGTATTTCTTATAACTTCAAAAGAAATAGAAACTCAAAGGCAAAACTATCGAACACTAAATTTGCGCGCCAACTGCTGAACTTTGTTTGCGGAAAAACAGAGTATATTATATAGCTTTTGCAATTGCGATTTACAACAGCTGATTTTCAATGTAAATATACAACCGTTGCTACTGATCTAATACAGTACTATCTAAATCAAAATGATACAACTGAGACACGGAAAACGTAGGCCTTGGATAAACACAACACCACCCAGCAGCTGCATTTCACGTTTCACCTTCTGTTCGTTCTCCAGCTGTCGTACCTACACCATTTGAAAAGCTAGTGAGCCTAAAGGCTCAGCAAGTAAATCCTGAATATTAACAATTTCATAAAACGCAGGCAGACATCTGAACATACATAAACATTTCATAAGCTATTCTTTCGTAATCTTAGAGTCAGGGGATAATAGCCCAGCTCTTAACATCAATTTCTTTTCTTTAGATTATGGCATATAAGCTCCTCATGGTCCGTTGTGCACTTTGATCAAAATGACTCGCGATATCAGTTTTAGCATATAGCTCATATGAAAGGGCAGTCGACATCTAGACAACTGCTCACCCTTCTCCTTGGTGACCGTCAACTATCTATGCCACAATCTTAAAACAAACTTTGTTCCATTAACATTCTTTCGTTAAACTTCCTTTCATAAAATCTTCGGGTTCCATCATTTAAAACTCTCGCTTCCCCTTTTTAAAACTTTACTGAGTATCGAATTCGACTTTAGGAAACATAACGTTGAAATGAGACCAGTAGCAAGGAATACAACCAGCTGCAACAAAACCAGCTGCAAGACCTTTTTATTTAAAGCCATCGTTTTAAATAAAACGACGTCGTTAGCGCATCAACCAGTCGCAAAGAAGACGCTAAACAACTAGTCGCAAGAAAAAGCGCTAACACTTATATATACCAGACGCAATTAATAGTACCAGTCGCAAGACTAATACCAGCTGCAATGAACAGTACTTAGAAACGAATAGAGCAACTGCTGAACTATCACAATGAAAATGCAACTGCTGGTGAACAACGCAACTGCTGAATTTTACGAAAACAACGCAACTACTGAATTTTACGAAAACAACGCAACTGCTGAATTTTTTACGAAAACAACGCAACTGCTGAATTTTACGAAAACAACGCAACTGCTGAAAGAAGAACATTCATAATCGTTACTGTGTTTTACGAAAACAACGCAACTGCTGAATTTTTTACGAAAACAACGCAACTGCTGAATTTTACGAAAACAACGCAACTGCTGAAAGAAGAACATTCATAATCGTTCTGTGAATGAACTCGAATCCTCAGTGCTTTTGAAACATCAAAATCTTTCTGGAAAACATTTTGGAAGCATCATAAACATCAAAACATCATTTTCGAACCCATCTTCTTTCCCTTGAACATGTTTAAATCATTTAAAACATGAACTTAAACATATTTTTAAACATACAGGCAAGAAGATCCATAAGAACAACAATATATGCTTTAAATGGTGTAGCAAAGGATCAGTTTTTACTTGCATTAAACAAAGATTTGCGACAGCAACCGATTCCTGCAGAATTCTTCTCCTTAAACAACGCACGAACTTCTCTGGATATATTTTGAAGAACACCTCAAGATTTTTCTTTACAAAATGATAAAAATCTTACTTTGAAAACAAGTTTTTATATGAAAGGGATTAGTGGCAAGCTACTTGTGAAATCAATCATGACACACTTATAGAATTTAGCAAAATTCCTTTCATATCATTTTAATTTGTAAAACACCAAACCTTTTTCAAAAGAAATCATTTGTCCTCCATAAAATATTTTTCAATCGATTCAAAACCAGCTCGTGCATCGCTCTTTGGAGTCATCTGCTGATACCAGTCGCTGCGCATCTTACTTTCTAAAATCAACAAAGACATAACATTTAAAATTGTCAATTTGGCCCATGAAATCAATAAAATGCATAAATGTGGTCCTATGGATTTTGGGGCGTTACACTAGGGCTCCTGAGAGATATGGTTTTCTCCTTGAAGATGATCATAGTGATCAAGTTGTTGGATCTGATCCAAGAACTTTCAAGAGGCAATTTCCGATGCTGATTCTAATTTATGGCTTGAAGCAATGCAGTCTGAGTTTGACTCAATGCATGAGAAACAGTTTGGACCAGCACAACTTTGGCACGCTAGGCTAGGTCATATTTCTCTAAGTAGGATGAACAAGTTAGTTAGGAGTGACATGTTTGATCTGTCAGACATTAACTTCCTACCGACTTGTGAGTCTTGTCTCAAGGGAAAGATGACTAAGCAACCCTTCAAGGGCAAGGGTGAGCGTGCTCAAGGTCTATTGGATTTGATCCATACCGATGTATGCGGACCATTTAGTATTGGTACTAAATACAGTCACACATACTTCATCACCTTTACCGACGATTACTCTAGGTATGGGTACTTGTACTTAATGAAGCACAAGTCTGAATCCATTGAAAGGTTCAAAGAATTCAAGGCTGAAGTAGAAAATCAATTAGGCAAAAGTATTAAAGCACTTCGATCCGATCGAGGTGGTTAATACTTGAGTGCTGAATTTCATTACTATCTGAAAGATAATGGGATTCTCTCACAGTGGACCCCTTCGGCCACACCACAGCTCAATGGTGTAGCGTAGCGTCGTAATCGAACTTTGATGGACATGGTTTGATCTATGATGAGCTTCAATGAGCTTCCTACCTCGTTTTGGGGCTATGCGCTCGAAACGGCGGTAATGTTGTAGAACAATGTCCACACCAAGGCAGTGGATAAGACTCCATATGAGATATGGATGGGCAAACCACCCAAGTACTCATTCATGAGGATTTGGGGATGTCCTGCTTACGTGAAGCAGACAGTGGGAGATAAGCTGGATACGAGATCCATCTTATGCTACTTCTTTGGGTATCCAAAGAATTCCATTGGATACTACTTCTACTATCCAAGTGAAACAAAAGTGTTTGTTTCTAGGAATGCCACCTTTATGGAAAGGGATTTCTACTTGATAGAAAGGGAAAAATAGTAGAACTCGAAGAGGTTCGAAAACCAACTGAAGTACCAGGTGAATCTCCTGCACCTCCAGAGCCAGTACCAGAAATGGTCGCACCTAGGAGATCCGAAAGGGTTCCTAGGGCTCCTGAGAGATATGGTTTTCTCCTTGAAGATGATCAAAGTGATCCAAGTTGTTGGATCTGATCCAAGAACTTTCAAGGAGGCAATTTCCGATGCTGATTCTAATTTGTGGATTGAAGCAATGCAGTCTGAGTTTGAATCAATGCATGCGAACCAAGTTTGGACCCTTGTTAACCCTCTCGAAGGAATTGTTCCTATTGGGTGCAAATGGGTATACAAGAGGAAACTTGGGCCTGATGGTAAGGTAATGACCTACAAGGCACGACTGGTCGCGAAAGGTTACACTCAAAGGCAAGGTGTTGACTATGATGAAACCTTCTCGCCAGTCGCGATGTTCAAGTCAATTAGAATCTTATTAGCCATAGCCGCATGGTACGACTATGAGATATGGCAAATGGATGTGAAAACTGCGTTCCTTAATGGAAACATTAAGGAAGAGATCTATATGACGCAGCCTGAGGGTTTCACATCTGTGGGAAGTGAGCATATGGTATGCAAACTTCAGAGATCGATCTACGATCTCAAACAAGCATCACGAAGTTGGAACCTGAGATTCGATGAAATAATTAAGGTATTTGGTTTCATCAAGAATCCCGAGGAGCCATGTGTTTATAAGAAGGTAGTTAAAAGCGCTGTGACATTCCTCGTACTTTATGTTGATGACATTCTACTCATTGGGAATGATGTAGGAATGCTGCAATCAACTAAAGTCTGGTTGTCTAGTAGATTTTCGATGAAGGACATGGGTGAAGCATCCTATATTATTGGAATACAGATCTATCGGGATAGATCTAAACGGATGCTCTGACTCACCCAAGCCACCTACATCGATACCATACTTAATAGGTTCTCTATGGAAAAGTCCAAGAGAGGACACCTACCTATGTGCCACGAGGTCACTCTATCTAAGTCTATGTGTCCGAAGACTGATGAGGAGATAGAGAGTATGACACGTGTGCCATATGCCTCGGTAAATAGGTAGCATTATGTATGGCATGATCTCGACTATACCGGATGTCGCATATGCTCTGAGTGTCACGAGCCGCTACCAGGCCAACCCCGGCCAAATGCATTGGAAGGC
>KV001283.1:64502-112013 GCA_001598015.1 Dorcoceras hygrometricum | reverse complement strand
GTGGTTCTGGTGGCGGATTTTGTAGTCAGTGCGGAGGGAGACACGAGACTTCGGGGTGTCGTGGAGTTAGAGGACTCTGCCATCTTTGTGGTCAGCCGGGACATTTTGCTAGAGAGTGTCCTTCGATTGGAGGGCGATCTACTGGTCAGTCGCAGCAGGGTTCCGCTGGTGGTTCTTCTCAGCGACAGCAACCTTTTGCGCAGTCCCAGCGATCTGGTTTTCAGCCTCGTGAGCCGTCACGTTTTGGAGGACCTTCTCGACCCCCGTTTCATATTCCCTAGCAGGCGCAGGCGAACGCCTTGACGATGGATCAGGCTGAAGAGACGCCGGGCATGGTGATTAGAGGTACATGCTCTATTTATGATTATCCTGCGAGAGTCTTGTTTGACACTGGTGCATCACACTCGTTTATATCTGAGATGTTTGTGTTTGAGCGTGGGTTGAGTTCTTCCCCACTGTGTGATGTTGTTTCTGTGTCTACTCCTGCTGGTGTGAATCTGTGGTCCCGAGAGGTTGTGGTAGATTGCCTGATTAGGTTTGATGAGCATGTTTTGGTGACCAATCTGATTGTTTTGGGGATTAGAGATTTTGACTGTATTTTGGGAATTGACGTATTATCTAGCTATAAGGCTACCAATGATTCCTTCCATGGTGTGGTGAGATTTCGCCCTGATACGGGTGAGAGGTGGGATTTCTACGGCACGGATTCGAGGTCGAAGATCCCCCTAGTGTCCGCTATAGAGATGTTTAGCCTGCTATCGCTAGGTAATGCAGGATTCATGATCTACACACTTGATAATTCCCAGGAACAGCGATTAGAGTTGCGTGACATCCCCGTCGTTCCAGAGTTTCCCGACGTGTTTCCAGATGAGATTCCTGGATTTCCTCCTCGACGTGAGATCGACTTCAGTATTGAGTTGGTGCCCGGTACTGCCCCGATTTCTAGAGCTCCTTACCGGTTGGCGCCCGGAGAGTTGAAAGAGCTGAAGGAACAGTTGAGTGATCTCTTGGAGAAAGGCTTCATCAGACCGAGCATGTCGCCTTGGGGAGATCCGATTCTATTTGTGGAAAAGAAAGATGGCACTATGAGGATGTGTGTGGATTTCAGACAGTTGAATAAAGCAACGATGAAAAACAAGTATCTTTTGCCGAGGATTGATGACTTGTTCGATCAGTTGCAGGGATCGGTTGTTTACTCGAAGCAACGATGAAAAACAAGTATCTTTTGCCGAGGATTGATGACTTGTTCGATCAGTTGCAGGGATCGGTTGTTTACTCGAAGATTGACTTGCGCTCTGGTTATCATCAGTTGCGAATTAGAGACGCTGATGTGGCAAAGACAGCCTTCCGGACTCGATATGGGCATTTTGAGTTTCTTGTCATGCCGTTTGGATTGACGAATGCCCCCGCTGTCTTTATGGATTTGATGAATCGCGTCTTCAGCGAGTATATCGATCGGTTCGTAATCGTCTTCATAGATGACATCTTGGTGTACTCGAGGAGCAAGAGAGAGCACAAGGAGCATTTGAGACTAGTATTGCAGAGATTGAGAGACTCGCAGCTCTATGCCAAATTCAGCAAGTGCGAGTTTTGGCTCGACAGGATTATCTTCTTGGGTCACGTGATTTCGGCACAAGGAATTTCAGTGGATCCTATCAAGGTTGAAGCAGTTCTGAACTGGGAGAGACCTCGAAACGTTTCAGAGATCCGCAGTTTCTTGGGATTGGCCGGCTATTATAGGCGTTTCATTGAAAAGTTTTCTTCGATAGCCAGGCCTATGACGCAGTTGACTCAGAAAGATAAGAGATTTGTATGGACTGATGAGTGCGAGTACAGTTTTCAGACGCTGAAGGAGAAGTTGACTACTGCTCCTGTCTTGGCCTTACCGTCTGGCTCCGGAGGATTTGTTGTGTGCTCCGATGCTTCTCTGAATGGTTTAGGGTGTGTTTTGATGCAGAACGGGTACGTGATTGCGTATGCGTCTCGGCAGCTGAAGCCTCACGAGACGAGGTACCCGGTTCATGATTTGGAGTTGGCTGCGATAGTGTTTGCCCTGAAGATTTGGCGGCATTATCTCTAAGGTGAAGAATTTGTGGTGTACACCGACCACAAGAGCCTGAAATATATCTTCACGCAGTCAGATTTGAACATGAGGCAGCGACGCTGGATGGAATTTCTTAAGGACTTCGATTGTGAGATTCAATATCAGCCTGGGCGTGTGAACTTAGTAGCTGACGCTTTGAGCAGAAAGACCCAGCCTGATATGTTAGCATCCTTGAGTATTTCGAAAGTTCATGAGGAGTTGAGTACTTCTGGTTGGCGATTCCAGCCGGGTGATCAGTATTTCTTCGTTTCTTCTTTTCAGGTGGAACCGCAGATTGTGATGAACATTAGGGAGGCGCAGAGGACCGACCACTATATCCATGAGTTGAGGATTAAGGCGCAGTCGGGTCAGTCTGATGATTTCTCTGTTGCTTCTGATGGATGCTTGAGGTTCAGCGGGAGATTAGTAGTTCCGAACCTGATTGATTTGAAGGAGACCCTCATGAATGAAGCACATTGTAGTCGGTACAGTGTGCATCTAGGCGAGCGAAAGATGTACCATGCCTTGAAGTCTCACTACTGGTGGGCAGGTATGAAGAGCGACATTTTTGCTTTTGTTGCTAGATGTCGGAATTGCCAGCAGGTCAAGGCTGAGAGAATGAGACCTGGTGGATTGCTCCAGAGTTTAGAGGTGCCCCAATGGAATTGGGAGCACATCGCCATAGATTTCGTGACTCATCTACCTCGATCGAGTAGGGGATGCGATGCGATCTGGGTTGTGATTGATAGACTCTCGAAGTCAGCCCATTTCATTCCCTATGATGTGAGGTGTTCGATGAAAAAGATGGCGAAGTTGTACATCGACCATGTGGTTAGATTGCATGGAGTTCCGGTTTCGATAGTGTCTGACAGAGATCCGAGGTTCACTTCCCGATTTTGGAAGAGTCTGCAAGAAGCAATGGGTTCGAGATTGGCGATGAGCACAGCCTATCACCCACAGACAGACGGACAGTCTGAGCGGACTATCCAGACTTTAGAGGATATGCTGCGAGCAGTAGTGATGGATTTCAGCGGTGGCTGGCAGGATTCTCTTTCCTTGGTAGAGTTTTCATATAACAACAGCTACCAAGTCACTATCGGAATGGCTCCGTTTGAGGCGTTGTATGGTCGAAAGTGCAGATCCCCGATTTGTTGGGAAGAAGTTGGCGAGAGACAGCTTTCTACACCGGAGTTTGTTCAGCACATGAAGGATCAAATTGACTTGATTCGGAGTAGAATGAAAGCTGGCCAAGACCGTTTCTCTAGATATGCTAATAGAAGACGTCGACCGTTAGAGTTTGAGGTTGGCGATTGCGTGTTTCTCAAGATTTCTCCTTTCAAGAACGTGATGAGATTCACATTTAAAGGCAAATTCCCTCCCATATTCGTTGGTCCCTTTGAGATTATCGAGCGGATTGGACAATTGGCTTATAGACTGAGGCTGCCCGAGGAGATAGCCGTGATGCATGACGTGTTTCATGTGTCAATGTTGAGAAAATATGAGCCGGATCCGTCCCATGTTTTGAAAACTGACGAAGTTGAGCTGGATTCTGCCTTATGTTATGTCGAATATCCGGTTCAGATCTTGGATAGGAAGGAGAAGCAGCTGAGAAACAAGATAATTCCGTTGGTGATGGTCCAATGGAGCAAGCATGGCCGAGAAGAAGCGACCTGGGAGGTTGAGGAAAAGATGCGGCAGGGTTGGCCTCATCTGTTTGAGCACTGATTGTGCAACATTTCCAGGTAAATTTCTGGTTTTAGCTTCGAATTTGAGTAGCTGCTGGTGTTGATTTGTATGATTGATTGTTTTCTTCCGTGGTCATACCTTTGATTTCGAGGACTAAATCCCTTAAGGTGGGGAGAATGTGAGGATTCATATTTAGATTAGTGGTTAATTTTATTGTTTGGGATTAGCCACGTGAATTTTTGAAGATATAGAGTTGTCTAATTCCTCCAAGTATTGAATCACCGTACTGTAGCCAACGACTGGTAGGATTTGGAATTTGATGGTTACTGTAGCTTGCAGCTGGTGGAAATGGAAAATCAGTCGTTGCACTTGTGTTGCGTATGGCAGTCGTTGCGCTCGTGAGAGAATGACCAGTCGATGAATTGAAGAACCAGTCACGGGAGGAATTGTGTTGCGACTGGGTGAACAGCTGTGGAATTGAGGAACCAGTCGAGGGAGCAACGCGACGTCGTCTGGTTAAGTTGAAACGCTGAGTTTTGAGGATTGCGTTTGGTACCAATTGTGAGGAATCTACCAGCTTTTGGTTTAGTTTGCGTCTGGGTTATTTAGCGCCTTGCGACTGGATAGTTGCGACTGGATAGTTGCGACTGGATTGTTACGTCTGGATTGTTGCGAGTGGATAGTTGCGACTGGAGTGTTGCATCTGGATTGTTTCGTCTGGTTGTTGCGACTGATTTGTTGTAGGAAGCATGAGTGCCAGTCGTAAGATTCCTACTGTTCGCGTCGACTGGATTGGTTATCAGTAGTCGAGAGATTTGAGATGTATATATATAGAGGTGTTTATCGACACTTAGAATAATTGAGAGCCCGATATTTCTTATCTCTTCTTTTCCAAACCCTCGAAATAGCTACTGTTCACCGTGGTTTTCCATCGCCATTTTCCGTCGATTCCAGTCTCTGTTCTTGACGTTCTTAGTGGCGCTGGACTCCTTGCAACTTGCTCTTTCGATTGATACTAGTTTGGAAGCTAAGAGCAACGAGTTGAGAAATCCCGAAGGCCCTGCTCGTTCGTGAGTTGCTGGTTTCATTGAGCAGATTCTGCTGTCGTTTCTTTTGAGCTTTTGGGTGAGCTTTTCTTGTAGTTTAAGCCTGCGTAGAAGTGTAGAATTTGGATTAGCTTCTGGCTGTAGGTTTAACGTGATTATGATTAGAATTGAGCTAAGATATTAGCTATGTTGTAACAGATTTCAGCTTCAAGGAAGTTCCTGCTGTGCGAATTGAACCAGGATAAATCTGTTAGGTAATTTGAAGAAGAGAGGTACGAATTGAGCAGCACTTACAGCTTGAGCGTGAACATGACTGAATCGATGTTGTGGAATGTGTGGTGTTGCTGTTATGTGTTTACGTGGAACAGCTGTTGAATTGATTGAACTTGATATTCTGGTTTCACGTATTATGATTGTATGCATTGAGCATTGATATTAATTGGCATACATGCATACATATTGGGCCTTGACAGATTTGATTGATGACCCAAGCCACGTTGGAGCTGATCAACAGATGTGTTGTGCACCAGTCCAACGCTATCATCGGAGCGGTGACTACTGGATATGAGTGTCTACCGCCGAGCTGTGATGGGTTGACGGGCCCCAATGATCACGGACCGATGATTTCCCGGTTGATAGATCGTGGTATTGAGGCTACTTTCTATGTTTTGCCGGTTGATAGACTGGCCTAGTTGACCTATTTTCCTTTGACAGCCTCATGCATTTCATAGCATTGATTGTTAGCATGTTGCATGCATAGCTGTTTGATAGCTCTTCGTACTGAGGCTTGACCTCGTACTTGTTTCCTGCTTTTGTTTTGTTTGGGTCTGTGTTACCCACTTACAGGAAATACAAGTAACCAAGCTGGGCAGAGTGGAAGTTCAGCTGGTAGATCCCCGCATTCTTGAGTCCCAGTTATATATATATGTATGATATTATTGAGCCGGGGGATGCCCGTGTTATCATGTATTGGGGATCTGTATTTGATTGATATTATGTTGTTGCCTGTTGCATATGAGTTTGAGTTAACTCATATTTTGAGTATCGAATATCGTGGTATTGAGGCTACTTGCTATGTTTTGCCGGTTGATAGACTGGCCTAGTTGACCTATTTTCCTTTGACAGCCTCATGCATTTCATAGCATTGATTGTTAGCATGTTGCATGCATAGCTGTTTGATAGCTCTTCGTACTGAGGCTTGACCTCGTACTTGTTTCCTGCTTTTGTTTTGTTTGGGTCTGTGTTACCCACTTACAGGAAATACAAGTAACCAAGCTGGGCAGAGTGGAAGTTCAGCTGGTAGATCCCCGCATTCTTGAGTCCCAGTTATATATATATGTATGATATGTATTGAGTCGGGGGATGCCCCGTGTTATCATGTATTGGGGATCTGTATTTGATCGATATTATGTTGTTGCCTGTTGCATATGAGTTTGAGTTAACTCATATTTTGAGTATCGAATATTTTGAATGTATGATTTGAAGTTCAAGCCCATTGTATTTCGAAAAATTTTTAAGCCCTGATTTTTAAGCTTCCGTGTTTATGCGCTTATTATGTGTTGATTGTTAGTAATTAGCACGGGGCCTGACACAGGGTGCTTGAAAAGAAGTCCAAATTCAAGATGATCATCTAATACTTCGGCTCAACGAATTGAAGAAAACTGTGATGGCCTAGGGTGTCACTACTGCTACAGACTCGCTAGCATTCAAGAGCAGGTTCAACGCGCTTGATGCTAAACTTCTTTTGTTGGACGGATAGGTTGCTGCTATAAGAAGCGAACAATTAGAGTTTCAAGCTAGAATAGCATCAGATCTTCTTAGCCTCTCCACCCAGATTGGTGAACTCGTCGACTATATTAGAGGCGGTGATGCCAAAAAGGGGGAAGGAAGTAGCAGCCGCCCCCAACCTCCTCCATCTAATGTTCAAGGTCAAGGCAGTAGTGGAAATCCTGGCGAAGGCAGTGGTCCCACTGCTGTTAGATTGACAGATATTTCAGATAGAAATCGAGAAGATGATAGACGTCAAATGGAAGCGGAAAGAGAAAGAGAGAGAAAAAGAAGGATCAGAAGGCTGAGTAGTGGATCGCATAGAAGAAGAAGAGGACATTAGTGAGGATAAAATTTGTACAAATTTTTTGTACTATTTTCTAAGTTAATGGAATTTGAATTCAGCAGATCGTGTGCAATTTATATTTGCATATATATCCATCTCGGCTGCTAAGTTTTGTCATCACAAAAAAGGGGGAAATTGTTAGGATAAAATTTATAGTTTTGGTGATAACAAATATAAGAAAAGATTTGGACTTAAACGATGAATATCGAATAATCTTCTCACGGAGACCAAAGGTTGCTGACAACAGTGATTGGTTTGAATTATAGATATGATTTCGGGTTTTAAGACAGTCGGGTTATCGATTTGGTTATTTGGGTTGTCGGGCCAGAAATCTACTATTGATGGAATATTGAGGATGTTAATATCTGCCAACAACACTTGACTATTGTATCGGTGATAGTATCTGCCAACAGGTATTGAAACAGTGAAGTTTCTATCATCAGAAAGGGCCGCATCTATCGATGAGTATGTTCGACAGACCTTGTAACAGTACTACTCATCGACGCTGACAACAGATAGCGCTACAGGATATGCTCAACAGTTTTCATAACAGTAAGTTCAACAGGACTTCGTTTGCTATCAACAGATATGATGATGTCAGCCACAGTAGAATATCAAATATCATGACATCACCATCATATTTAGCTACAATGGTCATATAACAGATATGATGACGCCAGCTACAAGAGGAACAGATATGATGACGTCATCATTGCTGAAATTTGCAACTGGTCATACATTGTTTAATCGCGACAGATATTTGAACAGTGTTGGACTATTCATCATCTTCAACAAAACTATCTGCCAACAGAAACGATTTCAGGCGCAAGCTTTAAGTTGATTCAAATTCGATCGTATACTCAACTGGAAAAGATCGATGGCCAAAACAAGAATCGTACAACTGCCTAGAATTAAGGAGACAAGATTGGTACTATTTCTGGGTAAATAGTACACATTGGCAGAAGTCGTTACAACGAGATTGCACATATATGGAAATGATTTTCCTACCTCTAACGATATGCAATTTACCATATAGTGGAGCAGGATTGACGGCGTACTATTGTCAGAATTTCAAAAAGGATTTTGTTGCCTTATCAGAAGTAATCGACCGTTGAACGAAGAGGATAAATAGTAGATGTTTTGAATTGAAGAACAACTCTCTCGCCATTGCTATTGCTGAAACGCTGCCAAATTGAATTCTCGAGCTACTCATTACTGAAGCACTTTCAAAGCTCAAAAGACTTGAAGAACTCAATCGTTGTTATTCATAGATAAATCTTCAAGTCTATCTTCTAGTTACATTTTGTAATCGAGTTTCCTTGTTGAAACCAGAAGATTTTACAGCACTCAAAATACTTATTCATTGTTATATCATCATTGAGTCTGTAACAAATGAGCTCTCAAAAGCCATTTGAAAACATTACATAGAGTTGTAAAACAGCAGCTGCGACTGCTTGTGATTGTTGTGAAGTTGCTAGGAGTTCATACAAGTGCTGCTTGTGTGATCGGGTGTCTGCAGAAGGACTGTGTACATCAAATCTTCTAGTGTATCCTTCCTGAATAAGGAAGAAGGGAAGACGTAGGATATTAATATCCGAACTTCCAGAAACAAATTCTCTGTCCCTTTATCTCTTTACTTTACGCATTTATTATTGTTCACTATTCACAAATCAATCGGATTTATTCCGTACTTTTTAGTTAGCCGAGAGATTTGCATTTAACTGAGATAAGCAGTGCGTTTAAAAACGTTTTTGTAAAGAGCTTGAAAAGTTTAAAAATCCAAGGAGTTCATTCAACCCCCCCCTTCTGAACTCCTGTACTTGTTTTGATCCTACTTTTGGGACCATCATGAAGTTATGGAGAGAATGACTACGCTAAGTTGTGTTAAGTGTTGAGTCAGATTTCTGTAGTTGTATGTCCGTTGTGATTCTCCAGCAGTTGGTTGCTTGTGGTAGTCTTCTGGTTGAGAGTTGGAGTGCTTTTGATTGTTTTGTGTATAACTGAACTTTCCAGCGAAGGCTTTGTTTTATTCCAGAGTTGCCGCTTCGATTTCGAGGACGAAATCTTTTAAGGTGGAGAGAAATGTGAGATCCAGAAATTCAAATATGATTAATTGGTGAAATTAATCGGATTTTAAGAATTCAGATTCGTGTGTGGACAAATCTGGTTGTTTAGCTTTCAGTTGGTAGACTTCGAAAGTATTTCTGGGTCAGATTTCATACTTGGAACAATTCTGGATAGTTTGGTATTTTTGAGCTAGAAATCTGTTTTTGTGAAGAGATCTGTTCGGATTTCTAGTGAAATCGGGTCACTGGTGTTTGCTGGTTCGCAGCGTGTTTTGTTGCGCGAATTCCATACGTCGTCGTTCAGAGAGATCTGACTTTAGTTAGCGCTAGGAGTCTTGGTAGAGATCTGGTAGCGCTAGAGGCATTGCGAAGTCTGCTCGCGCGTTTTGTGTGTTGTATTCCAAAACGCTGTCGTTTAAATGGGTTGGAACGGTGTCGTTTGGCTTAGCGTTGGATTGCAAGATCTGGTGCGCGTGAGAGAGTTGTTTGTTAAGTTTTCGTCGGAATCAGATGTCAACGCAAGTCAACTCTCCTATAGAGGGTGATCGTTGTTGCGTGGAATAACGATTGGCGCTTGTCTTCAGATTTCTCTAGCTATTTAGCGTTAGCGTACAGATGTTTCCAGCAGTTAGCGTTTTGTATTCAGATCTCTGTTTGGATGTTTTGTTTGCATTTTCGGGTCAGATTTCACATATAGAGAATTTCTGGAAGTTTTCGTATTTTTTAAATTTTGGGTAAAATCTGGTTTTGTTGTGGGAGCTGGTTTTGTGGTAAAAGCTGGTCGATTTGGTGAAATCCAGTCGTAGCGTGTTTTGGTAGCGCGAGATTCCTAAACGTCATCGTTTTAGTGAAATCTGGATGCGTTGTGTTAAGTGAAAGCTGGTAGCATGTTTGTATCCAGCTGCTGCTTTATCTCGTTTGTTGAGGGCAAAACGGTAGCGTTTTGATTAGTTGGAGCGACGCCATTTTGGTTATTGCGTTTGGTACCAGCTGCGAGGAGTTGTTGCGTCTGGTTGTCCAGCTGATAGCAGATGTCAATAATGGTCAACGCTCCTGTAGCTTGCGTCTGGTAGTTTCGCGCGAGAGTTAGCGTCTGGATGACGTAAGCTAAGCGACGTCGTTTTATTAAGTTGAAACGCTGCGTTTGGTTATTGCGTGAGGAAACCAGCCGTTGGTTTTAAGCGACCAGTTGGTGGCAGATTTGATGATGTAAGCGGTGCGACGATCGTTTTGTTATGTCGCTGCGACACCGTTTTGATTAGCGTTGTTTGAGAATTCAGCAGTTGGTTTCTTTGCACCTGCTGGTTGTATTTTTAGCGTGCGCCGATTGGTTTTGTCGGTGGGTGATTTTAACCAGATTTTGCGCGTGTATTTAAGGAAGACTTGGTCTTCGATTTGAGATACCAGATTTCATACTTTGTGATATTTTTCCCCGATTGTGTTCTTCGCTTCGAACCCTAGATACTGTTCATCGTAGCATTTCTCCGGCACTTACCATCGTTTCCGGCCACCGTTTGGTACGTTTGAGGTAGCGTTTGACCCCTCTTGACAAGCTCTTTCATCCTATACCCTTTTTGGAGGCTGTTGCGGGCTGGAGAAGAAACTCGAAGTTGCTGGTTTAGCTTGCGCATTTCGTAGTTCAGGTAGAACTTCTTTTATTCGATGAGATCTTGTTCCTAGCCTAGAATTGAGCTTCCTGTTGAGTTTTTGTGTAGGATGATAGCTGGTTGAGTGTGTGTGTAACTCCCAGCGTTCTTTCTTTGTATTAGTGTCCCTGTGATTTATGCCCTGTGTGCTTCGACATGTTGATATCCAGATTTCTCGGGACCTTTGATTGTAGTATTTGTTGCACAGAATTGAGGTACGGATCGAGCTTGTATTACAGCTTTGAGATAGGCATGGGGATGTATTATGTGTTATATAGCTGTGCCGAGTGTTTGTGTAGAGGCAAGATGTGTATATTATGCATGTCTATTGGCTGAACCATCTGTGTATTACCTGCTGTTTGGTGATCTATTGAGTTGCTACAGCATGTGATTATTTGAATGCTTTTGTTGTGTTTTCTGGCATTACTCGTACATGCATCATGTTAAGCATGTTATTGCATCTGCATAGCATATTGAGCCAATGGTTCCTTTGTTAGCCATGATATGTTGTTCTGTTGGAGCTCTTTTCTCATGGTGCGGTGCGGTGTTTCATAACCACGATTGAGTGCAGCTGGAGGATGTTGTTTGAGTTGTTCCCAGTCCTCAGTTGCAGCAGCTGGAGGATGTTGGTTGAGTTGTTCCCAATCCTCAGTTGCAGTGACCTGGATAGAGGTTGGTGGGTGGTTGTGTCCACTTGAAATTCCGTGCGACCTGGCGGGTGGCTTCCGCGCAGGTGCGACTATGAGCCACTCTATTTTACACTGGGTGCGATCGGGTAGCTTCCGAGACTCGGTGATGTGTCATAGTTGTTGCTTCTTATCCGTTTGGCCCTCCGGTTGTTACCGATGTTCTTGTACCACGCATGCATTTGCACGACATGATACATTGCATGCTGTATCTGAATTGCTGTTTTATGTTGCTCTTCTTACAGGGGTTTGACCCCGATGTCCCTCTGGGGCTGGTTTGTTTTGTCTGCCTACTTGTTATTCAGGTTTCCCAGGTTGTTCCGCTGGTCGTGGAGATGATCCAGCTGGAGATGCCCCAGGAGGTGTTTAGAGTGTCCCAGTTATGTATAGTATCTATTGCACAGGTATCGCCGCGGGTGGGATGTCCCGGGTGGTGCTTAGGCTTATATAGTTAACTAGTCTGTCTGCGATTTGTGGTTTTCAGCTATTGTATTTGGCCGTTGGGCAGTGTTTGTATTCGTTATAATGATACTATGTTACTTTGATTATGTGTTAACTGGGATTATTTTGAGTATGACAGTATTTAAAATTATGTTTTCTTCGTCAGGCCATAAGAGAAAATTTTTAGCCACTTTTTAAGTTCCACCACTATGTTTTTGCGTGTTTTGACTCTGTGTTGTGCACGAAGCCTGACAATTTCTGTTTAATGATCAAGAACCGTGAGCTATTGTAGCTCCTATAAAGCAGCGCAAAAATTTTTATTTATCAGTAGCCGCGCTTGCTTGCATTAATTTCCTATTTTCGGTCCTAACAAAGTGGTATAAGAGCATGTTGTTCTTGAACGATCATTTATTTTAAAACTCTTGAGCTATCTGTTTTTAGAATGCTTTAAAAGTGCTCTGATGGTGTGCGGAAATTATTTCAGCTGCTGATGCTATGTGTTTCTTTGACCTTGTGTTATAAAAGACAGGGAGAGTGATGTCTTTGTCTTTATTAATTTGAGCTATCTGCTTATGCATCAGTTTCAGTTTTTGTTTCGTTCGCCCTTTTTCAAAATCATAGCATATTTTTGCATATGGTCTTTTCCCAAAATCTATTTTGATTTCCAAAATCAAAATTCCTGCTGTAACGGTTTTTGGTGTGGCAGTGTAGGGAGAGCTTCATTTTAAAATTTATCGGGAAGACCAGATTTCTACCTCTTTTTGATTCCCACAAAAACGGAGAGAATTGTTGTTTTCATGCTTATGTTATTTGAGGTTTTGTGTAAATCAAAAAGGGGAGATTGATGGATCCGGATAACAGATCCAGATTTGAGTTTTGAATTACACCAAACCTGTTATTGTGTTTTTAACGTTTCTACTAAGTGTGCAGATGTTAGCTGGAAATATAACAAGAGAAGTTGAATCAGATACCGTAGCAGAACAAGAGCTGAAAACAGTAAAACGCGATTTCGGAGGCCTAAATGAAGCAATTTGGCCGAAAAGCAGCTTAGGTCATCAAACGAAGTTCAATGAGTTGTGCTCGTTGGACCGTTCCGGAGGGAGTAGCACTGGTCTCATGCAAAAATATGCAAGTTGGTTCAGATGTGTGCGAAGATGGATCAGCTGGAGCGAAGCAATTTGGCCGAAAAGCAGCTTAGGTCATCAAACGAAGTTCAATGAGTTGTGCTCGTTGGACCGTTCCGGAGGGAGTAGCACTGGTCTCATGCAAAAATATGCAAGTTGGTTCAGATGTGTGCGAAGATGGATCAGCTGGAGCAACTGAACCAGCTGGTGCGCAAAGATGGATCAGCTGGAGAAAATATAAAGTTCACAGCTGATTTGGTTTATCACTTAGACGGCAGCTGGATTAGCAATGGAGACGTCCAAAGTTGAGTCAGTTGTTCGTAATTAGGCGGAGGCCAAATTAGACCAACAGCTGTGATATTCGCTAAAGGAGAAGATGGACCAGCTGGAGCGCTAAGGTGAAGAGTCTGGACCAGCTGGAGCGCTAAGAAGAATATGGACCAGCTGGAGCAATAAGTTGAACCAGCTGGAACGCTAAGAATCAGCTGGAACGTTATGGACCAGCTGTTGCGTTAAGATGAAGAAAGACCAGCTGGTGCGAGAAGACGTCAATCAGCTGTTGAAATTATGAATCAGCCGTTGCGAAGACAAATCAGCTAGAACGTGAGGAGAATTGTGGCATCATCTGATGAACAACTCAGATGAAGAACATATATAAGCGATCAGCTGCTCGAACATAAATGCCAAATTACAAGACGACAAAAAGCCTGCAAAAGAAAGGACACAAGGACAACTCCCTGTCAGTACTTTACAGAACATCTTTCAACGGGAAGAACTTATGTCCAACGGATTGAATTTGAAAATAGGCTTTATATACGAGAAGCGCAATTGAAGAAGTAGTAGTTGTTGATGCACAGAAAAGATTAAAAAAACGAAAAGGAGACAACAACAAAAAGGGAAGAAAAACAGAGACGAAGCAGTCGATCGCCATTAGAGAGGAGCTTACTACGAGTGTCGACTGCTGAGTCTAAATCAGCTTTTGTAGAGAATTTCCCTAGTGTGTGAGAAACAGAGAAAAACAGAGAGTTCACATTGTAAAAATCTCACACTCAGATTCACTCGCACATTTCGTGAGTTGAGCTATTTAGAATAGCGAGTGAATCACAAAAACTATCATTGTAGTCTTTGAACAGAAACGTTAAACAAGTTCTTGTTTAGTTAGACACACAGTTGCGGCTGGTGAGCATTTGTTGAGGATAGGAGTTCACCTGGAGCGAGGCTCGTTGACACATATTCTAGTGGAACCTTCCTGAAGAAGGAAGAAGGGTAGACGTAGGACATTGATGTCCGAACTTCCAGAAAAAAATCGCAGTGTATTGTATTCTGTTATTTATTCCGCATATGCATTTTACATTAGCAAGCACGCATCAAATCACACACTTGCACAGTCGAACAGATTTCTGTTTAAAGAAATCTGTTTGCATTGAGTTTTAAAATTAGGATTCATTTCTGGTGTTTTCTGCATGTTTTTATTACATACCAGATCTGTCTCCGGTTCTCTGTTTAATATTCAAGAACCGTGAGCTATTGCTCAGTAGCAGCGCTTGCTTGCATTAATTTCCTATTTTCGGTCCTAACAAGTGGTATTAGAGCAGGTTGTTCTTGAAAGAGCATTTTATTTTAAAACGCTTGAGCTATCTATTTTTAAAATGCTTTAAAATTGCTCTGATGGTATGCGGAAATTATTTCAGCTGCTGATGCTATGTGTTTCTTTGAGCTTATGTTATAAAATACAGGGAGAGTGATGTCTTTGCCTTTATTAATTTGAGCTATCTTCATATGCATCAGTTTCAGTTTTTGCTTCATTCGCCCTTTTTCAAAATCATAGCATATTATTGCATATGGTCTTTTCCCAAAATCTGTTTTGATTTTCAAAATCAAAATTCCTGGTGTCACGGTTTTTTGTGTGGCAGTGTAGGGAGAGCTTGATTTTAAAATTCATCGGGAAGACCAGATTTCTACCCCTTTTTGATTCCCACAAAAAGGGAGAGAATTGTTGTTTTCATGCATATGTTATTTGAGGTTTTGTGTAAATCAAAAAGGGAGAGATTGATGGATCCGGATAACAGATCAAGATCTGAGTTTTGAATTACACAAAACCTGTTATTGTGTTTTTAACGTTTCTACTAAGTGTGCACATGTTAGCTGGAAATACAACAAGAGAAGTTGAATCAGATATCGTACCAGAACAAGAGCTAAAAACAGTAAAATGCAATTTCGGAGGCCTAAATGAAGGAATTTGGCCGAAAAGCAGCTTAGGTCATCAAACGAAGTTCAATGATTTGTGCTCGTTAGACCGTTCCGGAGGGAGTAGCACTGGTCTCATGCAAAAATATGCAAGTTGGTTCAGATGTGCGTGAAGATGATCAGCTGGAGCAACTGAACCAGCTGGTGCGCAAATATGGATCAGCTGGAGAAAAGATAAAGTTCACAGCTGGTTTGGTTTATCACTTAGACGGCAGCTGGATTAGCAATGGAGACGTCCAAAGTTGAGTCAGTTGTTCGTAATTAGGCGGAGGCCAAATTAGACCAGAAGCTGTGATATTCTCTAAAGGAGAAGATGGACCAGCTGGAGCGCTAAGGAGAAGAGTCTGGACCAGCTGGAGTGCTAAGAAGAAGATGGACCAGCTGGAGCAATAAGTTGAACCAGCTGGAACACTATGAATCAGCTGGAACGTTTCGGACCAGTTGTTGCGTTAAGATGAAGAAAGACCAGCTGGTGCGAGAAGACGTCAATCAGCTGTTGCGATTATGAATCAGCCGTTGCGAAGACAAATTAGCTGGAACGTGAGGAGAATTGCGTCATCAGCTGATGAACAATTCAAATGAAGAACATTAATAAGTGATCAGCTGCTGGAACATAAATGCCAAATTACAAGACGACAAAAAGCCTGCAAAAGAAAGGACACATGGACAACTCCCTGTCAGTACTTTACAGAACATCTTTCAACGGAAGAACTTGTGTCGAACAAATTGAATTTGAACATAGGCTTTATATAAGAGAAGCGCCATTGAAGAAGTAGTAGTTGTTGATGAAAGAAAAGATTAAAAAAACGAAAAGGATACAACAACAAAATGGGAATAAAAACAGAGACGATGCAGTCGACCGCCATTAGAGAGGAGCTTACTACGAGTGTCGACTGCTGAGTCTAAATCAGCTTTTGTAGAGCATTTCCCTAGTGTGTGAGAAACAGAGAAAAACAGAGAGTTCACATTGTAAAAAACTCACACACAGATTAACTCGCACATTTCGTGAGTTGAGATATTTAGAATAGCGAGTGAATCACAAAAACTATCATTGTCTTTGAACAGAGACGTTAAACAAGTTCTTGTTTAGTTAGACACACAGTTGCGGCTGACGTGCATTTGTTGAGGATAGGAGTTCCCCTGGAGCGAGGCTCGGTGACTCATATTCTAGTGGAACCTTCCTGAAGAAGGAAGAAGGGGAGACGTAGGACATGGATGTCCGAACTTCCAGAAACAATTCACATTGTATTGTATTCCGTTATTTTTTCCGCATATGCATTTTACATTAGCAAGCACGCATCAAATCACACACTTGCATAGTCGAACAGATTTCTGTTTAAAGAAATATGTTTGCATCGAGTTTTAAAATTAGGATTCATTTCTGGTGTTTTCCGCATGTTTTTATTACATACCAGATCTGTCTCCGGTGCTCTGTTTAATATTCAAGAACCGTGAGCTATTGTTCAGTAGCAGCGCTTGCTTGCATTAATTTCCTATTTTCGGTCCTAACAAGTGGTATCAGAGCAGGTTGTTCTTGAACGAGCATTTTATTTTAAAACGCTTGTGCTATATGTTTTTAAAAACTGCATTAAAAGTGCTCTGATGGTATGCGGAAATTATTTCAGCTGCTGATGCTATGTGTTTCTTTGAGCTTATGTTATAAATGACAGGGAGAGTGATGTCTTTGTCTTTATTAATTTGAGCTATCTGCTTATGCATCAGTTTCAGTTTTTTTTTCGTTCGCCCTTTTTCAAAATCATAGCATATTGTCGCATATGGTCTTTTCCCAAAATTTGTTTTGATTTTCAAAATCAAAATTTCTGCTGTCACGGTTTTTGGTGTGGCGGTGTAGGGAGAGCTTGATTTTAAAATTCATCGGGCAGACCAGATTTCTACCCCTTTTTGATTCCCACAAAAAGGGAGAGAATTGTTGTTTTCATGCATATGTTATTTGAGGTTTTGTGTAAATCAAAAAGGGAGAGATTGATGGATCCGGATAACTAGATCTGAGTTTTGAATTACACAAAACCTGTTATTGTGTTTTTAACGTTTCTACTAAGTGTGCAGATGTTAGCTGGAAATACAACAAGAGAAGTTGAATCAGATACCGTAGCAGAACAAGAGCTGAAAATAGTAAAACGCGATTTCGGAGGTCTAAATGAAGGAATTTGGCCGAAAAGCAGCTTAGGTCATCCAACGAAGTTCCATGAATTGTGCTCGTTGGACCGTTCCGGAGGTAGTAGCACTGGTCTCATGCGAAAATATGAAAGTTTGTTCAGATGTGCGCGAAGATGGATCAGCTGGAGCAACTGAACCAGCTGGTGCACAAAGATGGATCAGCTGGAGAAAAGATAAAGTTCACAGCTGGTTTGGTTTATCACTTAGACTGCAACTGGATTAGCAACGGAGACGTCCAAAGTTGAGTCAGTTGTTCGTAATTAGGCGGAGGCAAAATTAGACTAGCAGCTGTGATATTCGCTAAAGGAGAAGATGGACCAGCTGGAGCGCTAAGGAGAAGAGTCTGGACCAGCTGGAGCGCTAAGAAGAAGATGGACCAGCTGGAGCAATAAGTTGAACCAGCTGGAACACTAAGAATCAGCTCGAACGTTATGGACCAGCTGTTGCGTTAAGATGAAGAAAGACCAGCTGGTGCGAGAAGACGTCAATCAGCTGTTGCGATTATGAATAAGCAGTTGCGAAGACAAATCAGCTGGAACGTGAGGAGAATTGTGGCATCAGCTGATGAACAACTCAGATGAAGAACATTAAGAAGCGATCAGTTGCTGGAACATAAATGCCAAATTACAAGACGACAAAAAGCCTGCAAAAGAAAGGACACAAGGACAACTCCCTGTCAGTACTTTACAGAACATCTTTCAACGGGAAGAACTTGTGTCGAACGGATTGAATTTGAACATAGGCTTAATATACGAGAAGCGCCATTGAAGAAGTAGTAGTTGTTGATGCACAGAAAGGATAAAAAAAACGAAAAGGAGACAACAACAAAAAGGGAAGAAAAACATAGACGAAGCAGTCGACCACCATTATAGAGGATCTTACTACGAGTGTCGACTGCTAAGTCTAAATCAGCTTTTGTAGAGAATTTCCCTAGTGTGTGAGAAACAGAGAAAAACAGAGAGTTCACATTGTAAAAATCTCACACACAGATTCACTCGCACATTTCGTGAGTTGAGCTGTCAGGCCTCGTGCTTACAACAGAGTAAAAACCCAAACACATGCGGAAGCTAAACAAAAAGTGGGTAAAATTTTTTCTTTTAGGCCCGACGGTTTAAAACATATAATTTAAAATAGAACAATACTCAAAATAAGTTCCCAGTTTACAAAACCAACAACCGCAAGTATAGCATCAATACAATTAAACATATCTGAATACAACAACGAAGCACAGGGCATCTCCCCGGCTACTAGACTGATACATATATATATACTATACGCTACTGGGACACTCATCCACCTCCTGGGGCACCGCCAGCTGGGTTACCTCCTCGACCAGCTGTATGACCTGGACAACACAACAGGCAACAAACAAACCAAGCCCCATAGAGACATGGGGTCAAACTCCAGTACGGAGAGCAACTATAAATCAGCAGTAAACAACAAGAATAAAATGCAGATGCTATGCATGGGATGCTGGACAACAACAAATGACTCCAACCGAAAAGGAAGTCAAGGAACTCAATGCACAACTCAACTGAATCTGCAACAACGGTGGCCACTGGGTGTGTTCCAAGTGTGGTAATGAGCCACTCGTCGGGACACAACACCCGAATACCAGATGCAACAAACAACTCGACCTGCGGTTGCCCAACCTATGAACTGTGGTAGTTAACCACTCGGCGCATAGGGGCTAACATAACCCAGCAGGGAGATGAGAGTGTGGTATTGCCGCTCGCCCTCGCATCCTGGTAAGAAACAGAGCAAGAACAACGAAGAAATGGCTGCAAAAGCTGAAATGAGATGCTAATATGTGTATGCAACATGCTGGACAATAACAAGCATAATCATATGCGCAACAACCAATGCACAACACAATAAACACAGCCATCTCATAAAACAATGCCTCACAAAGCATAAACACACGGCAGCCAACAAACCAGCAACTACCATTTTATCCAAGCCATGCCTACGCTGCATTTACAAGCTCAACCCGTACCTTAATTTCCTCAAAGAACGTAGAAATTCACGGCCTGCACAAATCTATCAAAATACACGGCGCACAGATTTCAGGGAATTTCAACCAATCTCACGGCCAACAACTATAATTCACGGTTGGAAATTTATACACAATTCAGCCTTCAACCCTACCCAAACAACTCAACAGGAAGCTTAATCTAAGGCTGGGAACAAGATTACAAAGTTAGAACGAAAGCTACCTGCAACTACGAAACGCACGAAAGGAAACAGCAGTTTCGAGCTTTCAATCCAGCCAACTATAGCTTCCAAAATGGGTACGAGATGAAAGAGCTTCCCAAGAGGAGTCCAACGCTACCTCGAGCGTGAAAAATGGTGGTCGGAATCGACGGGACTCAACCGGAGAAACTCACGGTGAAT
The DNA here is from genome assembly GCA_001598015.1 of Dorcoceras hygrometricum. Taxonomy (NCBI): domain Eukaryota; kingdom Viridiplantae; phylum Streptophyta; class Magnoliopsida; order Lamiales; family Gesneriaceae; genus Dorcoceras; species Dorcoceras hygrometricum. The sequence continues at coordinate 92,303 of KV001283.1, read as the reverse complement.
AGTAGTCGAGGGTTTGGAAAACAGAGAACGAAGATAAGAATTATTTGCTCAGTATGGGAACTGGTATCTCAATTTGAAGACCAAGTCTTCCTTATATAATTCCCACAACTGCTGAATTCTTAAAAACAATCCACCGACAAAAATCAGTCGACGCATTCTCTTCAACAAACAACTTGCTGCTGCCAGCAGCAACGATAGCAAAGGCCCTCTAATACAATTCAAAACGGCGTCGCAGCGACTAACCCAAACGACATCGTATAGCGCACGTCAGCATATGTTAGGACAAAATTTATTAGTTTTGGTGATAACAAAAATGAGACTAGTTGCTATTGGACAATCAGTTGTCGCATTCTACAGGAGATCGTTTATCTATCTTCAGTGGTATTTCAGCAGTTGGAGTATTCGTGAGATATCAGCAGATAGATTCCTTACGAGCAATCTACAGGAATATAAGTCTTAGCGTGTTTTTGTAAGGAGTGTTAAACGACATCGTCTAAGTAAGTTGGAACGACGTCGTTGGAGTGCACAGTTATATATCAGCAGTTGATCAAAGAAGAGTATTCAGCAGATACATATTTGAGAGATCAGCAGTTGTTTAGTCTGTGTAGTTGAAGAATGCGAAACGACAGCGTTTGGATAAGTTGAAGCAACAGCGTATTGATTGGCTTAGACAATTCAGCAGAAGCGTTTCTTAGACATATCAGCAGATGCTTTCTTCATAGTATTTCAGCAGACAGCTACAGTGACTTCAACCAGCAGGTGCACTACATGTCGTCAACCAGCAGATGCTTTTCAAAGATAACAAAACGGCGTCACTTGAATAAGTTGACACGACATCGTTTTATAGCTAAATGAATCAGTCGATGGAAAAACACATATGTATATCAGCAGATAAATTCTTCCAAGTGTTTTTCCAGTCAAAGTATTCTTTGACAACGTTGATGGAGTTAGTGCTGGTTACCATAGGCGCTAGCTAAAAGTGATTCAAATACGATCGTTCACTCATATGGAAAAGATTTGTAGGATCATACAGTTTCCTGGAATTAAGGAGACAAGTTAGGTACTATTTTGGGTATATAGTACAGTGTACAGAGGCCGTTTCTCCATGCTTGCACAAATATGGAAAGAAGACAAATTGGCTCTGTCAATGAGCAATTTACCTTGTAGTGGAGCAGGAATTACGGTGTACGATTTTGGAAGTAATTCAAACGGGATTCATTTCCTTTGGAGAATTAAATGACCGTTGCAATCGAAGCCTATATATATCAGCAGCAGTGTTGAAGAAAATACACTTCGCTATCTATCTATTGCTGTCACGCTGCCAAAATCAATCTTGAGATATACTCTGTTGAAATCTCCAAAAAGCTCAAAGACTCGAAGAACTTAACAGTTGATCTTCATTTGAAATACCTTCGAGTCAATATTCTGGTTACCTTGTTGTAATCAAGTTTCATTGTTGAAACCAGAAGATTTTTACAGTCTCTAAATACGTGTTTTCATTGTCATATCCATTGAGTCTGTAACGAACTGTCTTTGTAAAGAAGTTCGAAAAACTATCAATTAATGTAAACCAGCAGCGAAGTCTGCGTGAAGTGTTGTAAAGTGCTAGGAGTTCTCGTAGCTGTGGGTTACAGGATCGGGTGTTTGTAGAAAGCCTACTTGCATCAAAGTCTTCTAGTGATACCTTCCGAGGAGGAAGAAGGGGAGACGTAGGATAATGATATCCGAACTTCCAGAAACAAATCTCTGATCCCTTATCTTTTACATACAGCATTTATTTATTGTTGCGCATTATTCACTGTTCACAAACCAACCGGCCTTTTTCCGCACAATATTGTTGGCTGAGAATTTTGCATAAAACTGAGATCCAAAACATTTTAAAAGAGTTTGAAATAGAAAAATCGTAGGAGTTCATTCAACCCCCCCCGCCCCCTTCTGAACTCTTAATTGCTTAGTGATCCTATTTCTGGGACCATCAAGTGGTATCAGATCAGGAAATCTCAGTTATTGAACAGTTATCTTTGTGCTTTACATCATACTAATATGTCTACCTCACAAAACAAGATTCCTTTGTTCTCCAGAGATGAATACGATGACTGGAAGATTCGCATGCAGGCGCATCTTGCTGCTGTGGATGATGAAATGTGGAATGTCATTACTGATGGGCCTTTGAAGATAATAAGCCCAATCTGGCGTTCTCTGTATCAAATGGCGAGGCTCAGTTCCTTGAAAAAGTCAGACATGAGTACACCAATGATGACAAGAAGAAAGCAAACTTGGACAATGTGGCCAGGGACATCCTATACAAAACGCTGGACAAAGACAAAAATATGTTCAGCAAAATCAAGACCTGTGCCACAGCAAAAGAAATCTGGGAAAAGCTGGTCCAAATCTGCGAGGGCAGCGATGAAACAAAAGAGAACAAGCTGACAGTGGCTCAGCAAAAATATGAATAAATCAAGATGAAAGACGGCGAAACAATGACTGAATTTGACGAGCGCTTTAGTGCAATTATCATCAAGTTGAACATCCTGGGCAAAGAATACAGTAACCGGGAGTTGGTGCTAAAAGTGATGAGAGCCCTGCCCAGAGAGTGGGACGTGAAAACCATGGCTATGAGGGAATCAAAGGACCTCAACAAAATGGAGCTTCATGACTTGTTTGCAAATCTAAAAGCATATGAGTTCGAACTAGAAACAAGATCAGAAGCTGGTCCATCAACCTCCCAGCCGACGAAAGCTCTTGCTGCTACAACTGTTGAACCATGCTCTCCAAGCACAAGCAAATCAGCAGATCAACTTTCTGACGACGTCATGTCCCTCTTCGTTAAGAAGTTTCGGAAATACCTGAGAAGAACTTTCAACCCTTCTACTTCTTTCAATAATTATAATAAATCTGATAAAGTATCTTCTGAATTGAAATGCTATAACTGTGATCGTCCAGGTCATTTCGCTGCTGATTGCAACAGACCCAAGAGAGACGATAGATACAAGCGAGATGATAGAAGAGCTGATGATCGATACAGGAAAGAAGAGCGATACAAACGTAATGAGGAAGATAATGAAAGAAATGTTGATAAGTCCAAGGACAAATTCAAAGAAAGATCGAACGACAGAAGAATGAAGACCAGCAGCAACAAAAGATTCAGTCGCAAGCATGACCGCAAAGTGTTGGTGGCTGAGGAAAGCACCAAAAGCTGGGCGGATAGTGACTCAGACTCATCCAGCAGCAGCTAATCTTCAAGCGAGAGTGAACAGGAGGAGGTTCACTGCTTCATGGCTGACGAAACAGACGATGATGAGGTATTTGATTTTTCGAATGTTGAATTTACACGTGATGACCTTGTCATAGCACTAAATGACATGGTAAAAGAGTACCGGAAGCTTTCTCATTCATTCGAGGAAGCTAAGGCTGAAAACATGAGTCTAAAGAGTAGTTCAGCTGAATCAAGTTCTGATGAGCTTGAAGATACTGACATTCTAAAGACTGAGTTGAGTAAGCTACAAGCTGAGAATGAGATGCTGAAAAATGAGACCAGTGAGATCAAAGCTGAAATTGAAGCATTGAATCAATTGGTGGGCTCCTGGAATCATTCTTCTCAAGTCCTTCACAAACTGAGCGTGTATCAAAAGCAAGCCAGTGATAAGACTGGTATTGAATTCAACAATAGTGAGTTATGTGAAGGAGAGTCAAGTACTCAATCACGATCAGCCTATGACAAGTTCAATAAAATGAGCTTTGTCAAAGCTGACATGATGTATAACTGCCTTGATTCGGTGAAGTATGATAATTAGAACTCTCCAAAGCTGAACGAAAATGGAAAAGATGGTATCGGCTTTTCAAAACCTGAGAGGTTCAAGCCCAACTGGCTAAATAACAGACTGGATAATGACAAAGCGAAATCTAGTCAAAAACCATTTGTTCCTAACCAGTCGTGGCATAACTCGAAGAAGGTTAAATCTGGTTGGAAAAAGTTTCAGCAGAGGAGAGATCAACATGATCAAAATATGAAACCAAAACTCAAAAGACCAGCACGTGATTTTGCACATACTTTCGTGGATCCTAGAACTGGAAAAACCGTAAGGATTATTCAAATCTGGGTCCCGAAAGGGGTAATCCAATCTGGACCCAAGTAAAATTGGGTACCAAAAGTTGCTTTGTATAATTGCAGGATCATAGGTACAAAGCACCAGCTGATGGATCAAAAGTGTGGTACTTAGACAGTGGATGTGCACGACATATGACTGGAAATCTTAAGCTATTAACTGATGTTGTTCCACACAAAGGAGAAAAAATTGTCTTCGGAGACAATGCCTACGGTAACACTGTGGGTAAGGGTAAGCTTACCCATGGTAACATCTCAATTTCTGATGTTCTTGTTGTTGATAACTTGCGTTACAATCTGATAAGTATCAGTCAGCTTTGTGACAAAGGTTTCCTTGTTAATTTTCAACAACACACGTGCAGAGTTTAGGACTCAACTGGTCTAACCGTGTTGGTGGATAAGCGTTCTGGGAACACCTACGTTATCAACTGGTTAGAGCAAGTGAAGTCTGAACACTTGTGTCTTGCAGCTGGCTCTTCCAAGAGTTGGTTGTGGCACCAGAGAATGAATCATTTACTTTTCAAAACTATTGCTAAATTGAGTACACATGATATGGTTTCTGGTATGCCAAAAATTTCTTTTTCTAAGGACAAGATTTGTGCAGCTTGTCAACTGGGAAAACAAATAAAATCTACTTTCAAAACCAAAGGCGGTAAACGTTCTTCCCGAAGCTTAGAGCTTTTGCATATGGATCTTTTTGGTCCTGTTTCTATAACCAGCTTAGGGGAAATGAACTACACCCTAGTAGTTGTTGATGATTTCTCCAAATATACTTGGGTGGTGTTTTTAAATGCAAAATCTGATACCGCTGACCAGTTGATTAGGCTTTTAAAACGATTACAAAATGACAAATCTTGTCCAGTCAACCGGATAAGAAGTGATAGAGGAACAGAGTTTTTAAATAAAAAATTATCCTCTTATCTGGATGACATTGGAATAAAGCATGAGCTTTCAGCAGCTAGAACTCCTCAGCAAAATGGCCTAGCTGAGAGGAGAAATCGTACTTTAAAAGAAGCTGCTAGATCCATGATTGCTTATTCAGGCATTTGGCAAAAATTCTGGGCAGAAGCAGTTAATACAGCATGCTATACTCAGAACAGATCAATGATAAATAGGGTGCATGATAAAACACCCTATGAGATCTGGAATAGCAAGAAGCCTGATATTTCTTATTTCAGGGTGTTTGGATGCAAGTGTTTCATTCATAACAATGGCAAGAAGCATCTAACAGCTTTTGAACCAAAATCCGATGCAGGTATCTTTTTAGGATATTCAGCAATTAGCAAAGCATATAGAGTGTTCAACAGCAGAAGCTTAACGGTTGAAGAATCAGCACATGTCGTGTTTGATGAAACCAGCTTCAAGTCAAACTCAGCTGCAAGCTTACACGATTTGTGTTCACGTCTGGAATCGACAACTCTTGAAGATTTAGACGATGACATGGCACAAAGAGAATCAGCTGAGGGGGAACAACCAGCAGTGGTCACAATGCACAACAACGCTCAACAAGATCCAGCAGGTAATCCAGTTGTTATTGATTTAACTAACATGGATCAGCCGCAGGATCAAATTACAAGTGCACCAGCTGCTGGTGACGAAGCGTCGAAGAATCAAAGCAATATACAAACAGACGACGCTCAACCATCGACTGGACAACCAGCAGCAATCAATTCCCAAATAGCATCAAGTTCATCTGCTGGACAACCAGTCAGTCTACCTGCTGATGCATCAGCAGCAAGCACTTTCTACCAGCAGGAAGCAGACGCACAAGCTAACGATTCACAACATCAATTGGCGTCTGCTGATCCAGTCGTTGCAACTCATCCAGCAACTCAGGGGGAACAACAATCAAATCCCATTGGACTTGATCTTCGGTGGAATAGAAATCATCCACCTGAGCAAGTCATAGGTAATTTTGAATCCCCTATTCGCACTAGAGGCCAGCTATCTCAGTATGATCATTTTGATGCTGCTTTTCTTTCGCATATAGAACCAAATCAAATAGATGAAGCCTTAGCTGACCCAAGCTGGATAGAAGCTATGCAAGAAGAGTTAAATCAATTTGCACATAATAAAGTATGGCAACTTGTACCTAGACCTAAAAATCATTCAGTCATAGGAACTCGTTGGGTCTTCAGGAACAAACTGAATGAAGATGGAATAGTAACAAGAAATAAGGCTAGGCTGGTTGCACAAGGGTTTAGACAAATGGAAGGAATAGATTTTGATGAAACTTTTGCACCAGTCGCTAGATTAGAATCCATACGCATGTTTCTTGCATATGCTGCATATAAAGACTTAAAAGTCTTTCAGATGGATGTCAAGAGTGCTTTTCTTAATGCCACTTGACAGAGGAAGTGTATGTTACACAACCTCCTGGCTTCGTTGATCATACAAATCCAGAGTTTGTTTACAAACTGGACAAGGCTCTATATGGGTTGAAGCAAGCACCCAGAGCCTGGTATGACACACTCACAAACTTCCTTCTTGAACACCATTTCACAATAGGCACAGTAGATAAAACTTTGTTTAAATTTGTTAAGTATGACCATGTATTACTTGTTCAAATTTACGTTGATGATATTATTTTTGGGTCAACTAACCCCAAACTGTGCAAGAAAAATGCAGGACAAGTTCGAAATGAGCATGATGGGGGAGCTGACATTCTTTTTAGGCTTACAAGTGCGCCAGTTGGAGAATGGAATATTCATCAACCAGGCTAAATACACTAAAGAACTGCTGAAGAAATTTGGGATGGAAAACAGTTCAGCAGCAGCTACTCGCATGAGTTCCACGATCAAACTCGACAAATATGAAGCTGGAACTGCCATTGAGGTATCTTTGTATCGTGGTATTATAGGCTCTTTGCTATACTTAACTGCTAGCAGACCAGACATCATGTTTGCTGTCTGTATGTGTGCTATATTTCAAGCAGAGCCAAAGCAATCGCATTACATTGCTGTACAGCGCATATTGAAATATTTGAAGGGTACTCCTAACGTGGGTCTTTGGTATCCCAAAGACTCCGACTTTGAATTAATTGGGTACAGTGATGCAGATTATGCAGGTTGCAGGATTGATCGCAAGAGCACAAGTGGAACATGTCAATTTTTGGGGGATCGACTGGTCTCTTGGTTTAGTAAGAAGCAAACGTCAATTGCCACATCAACTGCTGAAGCGGAATATCTTGCTGCTGGCAGTTGTTGCGCAAAAATCCTCTGGATTCAACATCAATTGAAGGATTATGGCATTGATGCTTCTGAAGCTCCTATTCTCTGTGACAACACAAGTACAATTGCAATCACCCAGAACCCTGTACTGCACTCACGGACCAAGCACATCGATATAAGGCATCATTTTATAAGATACCACGTGCTAAAGAAGGACGTTCAGCTGGAGTATGTGTCAACTGAGCAGCAAGTAGCTGATATTTTCACAAAGCCTCTGCCGGACGCTAAGTTTTCTTATTTTAGAAATTCTTTAGGTCTTCTTGAATTGCCTTGATCGTTTGTGTACTAACGCATATTGCAGGTTCCTTAGCCGTTGCTTAAATCAGCAGTTGGTCTTTTGTTCATGGGGAACAATAAACCTGTCTGCTGAAACAAGCGACTCTTGCGTTGGGAATGTATTAGTCGTAGGGGGAACCAGGAGCTGATTTAAATAAGCGTGACGTCAGCAGAACATGTTGCTGCTGGACATACTCAACAGTTGCGTATATACTGCTGATGCTTATCAGTTACCAGCTCTTGCCACCCTCAACGCAATATCGAATCAGCAGTAATGTTTTTACATTTACTGTATCAGCAGTTGTGACTTTATACCTTTGGCGCGAAGTTATCTATTTTTATACTTTATTTAATTAAAATTTTGGAAAATGTTTCACACCGTACGATCAAAACTTTTTGAAAATTTTTCAAATCCTTTTCAAAATTGTACGTGCTAACGGATGGTTGACACGTGTCTTCCCATGCAAGCAGTTCACATTCAGTACAGTTTGTTTAGCAGTTTATCTACAGCCGATATTTCAGATTTTCTTTATTCAATTGCTTTGGACAGAACAGCTTTACGTAGTGTAAAGATTGCTCAGTCAGTTATTCCCAGTGTACAGTTGTCTCTAGATCAGCGTCCATCTTCTCCAACAACTGCTGACAGTTCTTCTTCGTTGCATTTTGATGTGTCAGATGTAGATGCTACCGCGTATTCTCTACCTCCTGTTTCTCAAGATGTCTCTGCTGCTCTTGCTGATCTTCAAGCTATCCTTTCAGAGCAGATTAATGAGTCTCAAAGTGGCATTTCATCCAAGCTGCATAAGATTGAGCAAGTCCTTCGTGACTCCCTGAGCGATCAAGCCGCAATGTTCAAAAATTTATCTCAGGAAGCACGTCAAGAGGGTCGCTCTACTGATGATGTCCAGACTATACGCTTCAACGAATTCCGCAAGAATATTTTAGCTCAAAATGCTTCTATCTTTGTTGGATTGGCGGATGTTCGTAAAGAAGTGCAAGAAGTGCATGCCAAAGTGGACATTATGGCCTCGTGCTTAAATGCCATTCAAAAGGATGCTGAGGCCACCAAGGAAGCCCTTTCCCACCAACTTTTTGAATTCCAAATTCAAGCACAGGAAAATCATAGTATTCTTCATGCCCAACTGAGCGAAATTGTTGATTACATCCATCGGGGCGGTGCTGACAAAAAGGGGGAAAGTGGCAGCCGAGGACTTCAACAGCCTGCGAATGTTCAAATCGAAGGCAGTGCTGTGAGACCAACATTTGCGCAAAGATTTGAAATGGCTCAGAGACATATTGTTCATACAGTGCTGGATGCTGATGCTAACAGAGAATTGCTTGAGAGACATGCAGCAGCGGAGCGTGACAGAGAAAGAAGAAGAAGAGAGGCAAGGATGCTGAAAAGGAGAAGAAGAGATTAGTTTCAACAGCCTGCGAATGTTCAAATCGAAGGCAGTGCTGTGAGACCAACATTTGCGCAAAGATTTGAAATGGCTCAGAGACATATTGTTCATACAGTGCTGGATGCTGATGCTAACAGAGAATTGCTTGAGAGACATGCAGCAGCGGAGCGTGACAGAGAAAGAAGAAGAAGAGAGGCAAGGATGCTGAAAAGGAGAAGAAGAGATTAGTTTAGCTTTTTCTGCTGATAATATTTGTACACATCTTTTGTACAATTTTGTTGGTTAATGAAAATTTGCATTCCAGCAGATAGTGTGCAATTTCTTTTTGCATATCTTTTGTCTCGGCTGCTGAAGTTTTGTCATCACCAAAAAGGGGGAAATTGTTAGGACAAAATTTATTAGTTTTGGTGATAACAAAAATGAGACTAGTTGCTATTGGACAATCAGTTTTCGCATTCTACAGGAGATCGTTTATCTATCTTCAGTGGTATTTCAACAGTTGGAGTATTCGTGAGATATCAGCAGATAGATTCCTTACGAGCAATCTACATGAATATAAGTCTTAGCGTGTTTTTGTAAGGAGTGTTAAACGACATCGTCTAAGTAAGTTGGAACGACGTCGTTGGAGTGCACAGTTACATATCAGCAGTTGATCAAAGAAGAGTATTCAGCAGATACATATTTGAGAGATCAGCAGTTGTTTAGTCTGTGTAGTTGAAGAATGCGAAACGACAGCGTTTGGATAAGTTGAAGCGACAGCGTATTGATTGGCTTAGACAATTCAGTAGAAGCGTTTCTTAGACATATCAGCAGATGCTTTCTTCATAGTATTTCAGCAGACAGCTACATTGACTTCAACCAGCAGGTGCACTACATGTCGTCAACCAGCAGATGCTTTTCAAAGATAACAAAACGGCGTCACTTGAATAAGTTGACACGACATCGTTTTATAGCTAAATGAATCAGTCGATGGAAAAACACATATGTATATCAGCAGATAAATTCTTCCAAGTGTTTTTCCAGTCGAAGTATTCTTTGACAACGTTGATGGAGTTAGTGCTGGTTACCATAGGCGCAAGATAAAAGTGATTCAAATACGATCGTTCACTCATATGGAAAAGATTTGTAGGATCGTACAGTTGCCTGGAATTAAGGAGACAAGTTAGGTACTATTTTGGGTATATAGTACAGTGTACAGAGGCCGTTTCTCCATGCTTGCACAAATATGGAAAGAAGACAAATTGGCTCTGTCAATGAGCAATTTACCTTGTAGTGGAGCTGGAATTACGGTGTACGATTTTGGCAGCAATTCAAACGGGATTGATTTCCTTTGGAGAATTAAATGACCGTTGCAATCGAAGCCTATATATATCAGCAGCAGTGTTGAAGAAAATACACTTCGCTATCTATCTATTGCTGTCACGCTGCCAAAATCAATCTTGAGCTATACTCTGTTGAAATCTCCAAAGAGCTCAAAGACTCGAAGAACTTAACAGTTGATCTTCATTTGAAATACCTTCGAGTCAATCTTCTGGTTACCTTGTTGTAATCAAGTTTCATTGTTGAAACCAGAAGATTTTTACAGTCTCTAAATACGTGTTTTCATTGTCATATCCATTGAGTCTGTAACGAAATGTCTTTGTAAAGAAGTTCGAAAAACTATCAATTGTTGTAAACCAGCAGCGAAGTCTGCGTGAAGTGTTGTGAAATGCTAGGAGTTCTCGTAGCTGTGGGTTACGGGATCGGGTGTTTGTAGAAAGCCTACTTGCATCAAATTCTTCTAGTGATACCTTCCGAGGAGGAAGAAGGGGAGACGTAGGATATTGATATCCGAACTTCCAGAAACAAATCTCTGATCCCTTATCTTTTACGTAAAGCATTTATGTATTGTTGCGCATTATTCATTGTTCACAAACCAACCGGCCTTTTTCCGCACAATATTGTTGGCTGAGAAGTTTGCATAAAACTGAGATCCAAAACATTTTAAAAGAGTTTGAAATAGAAAAATCGTAGGAGTTCATTCAACCCCCCCCCCTTCTGAACTCCTAATTGCTTAGTGATCCTATTTCTGGGACCATCAGCATATCTGCCATCAGCTGGTCATCCAGTCGCAAGATATAACCCACGACGCTGCCTCCTGCTGGTACTAGTCGCAAAATCGAAACGCAGCGTTTCAACTAGATGAAACGGCGTCGCATAGGATACGTCATCCTATCTTCCAGCAGTTGGGTGCTACAACCAAAAAAAACCAACGACTGGGTCCTCAAAACGACGTCGCCTCTACTAACCCAAACGACGACGTCTTATACCCGCTATAGGAACTATCTGCTGACAGATATAAATCAACCGTTGCTTTCCAAAACGTCAACGTTTCGAAATCCTATAGCGCGCTCCTGCTGAAATCCACGTAAGCGTTGCTGTCGCCAGATCTCGCACAACGTTACGCTAACAACACCACCTGCTGACAGACCTTGCCAACCTCAATACGACATCGTATCAATCCCCCACGATACAAAACGCGCTAAACAACAAACAGCAAAGCTTACGTCAGCGACTTCGATGCCAACATACAGCATGACTTCATCAAATCTGCTACCAGCAGATACCTCTAAACCCAAAATTTCGAAAATCTCCAGAATTGTTCTAAGGAGGGAAATCGACCCAAAAACTACAACTCCACATCGAAACAAAGATTCTAAACCACAAAATCTCTAAACAACCGATCAATTCCAACAATCAATCGTAATTAATAAATTCCACGTCTCACAACTCTCCCCCACTAAAAAGGATTTTGTCCCCAAAATCAAATAACAATTCTGAATCAACAAAACAACAGCAGATACCAGAATAGAAAATAAAACTAACACCAGAACTCGCCTCAATTCTGAATCAACAAAACAACAGCAGATACCAGAATAGAAAATAAAACTAACACCAGAACTCGCCTAACACAAGGCCAAGAGTTCAAGATAACTTAGCAAACAATTTACAACATCTAGGGAAGGAATACAGCAAAACTACAAGCTAATGGATAATCTCGCTCAACAGCTACTCAAACAGATGCGGCCACTCGCGCTGCATCTTTTCTTCCAGTTCCCAAGTAGCTTCTACCCTTCCATGCTTGCTCCATTTCACCATTACTAGCGGAATGGTCTTATTCCTCAACTGTTTCTCTTTTCTGCCAAGTATTTGCAAAGGATATTCCTGATAACTCAACGACTGATCTAGCTCTACCTCGTCAGTTCCAAGCACATGAGACGGATCTGGCTTATATTTCCTCAACATCGACACATGAAACACATCGTGAAGAGAGGACAACTCTGACGGCAACAACAACCGATACGCTAAAGGGCCAATCCTCTCGACAATATCATACGGACCAACGTAACGAGGGGCTAACTTTCCCTTGCTTCCAAAGCGCATTACACTATAAAACGGAGAAACCTTGAGAAATACACGATCACCAACCTGAAACTCAAGAGGTCGACGCCTCTTCTTCGCATAACTGGCTTGGCGATCCTGGGCAGCTTTCATCCGCTGTCTGATTAGATCGACATGATCTTTCATTTGCTGCACAAAGTCAGGGTCTCAACAAACTGGCGATCTGCACTTCCTGCCATACAAAGCCTCAAAAGGCGCCATACCAATCGTCACTTGGTAGCTGTTATTATACGAAAATTCGACCAAAGACAATGTGTCTTGCCAGCTACCTCCGAAATCCAATACAACAGCACGCAACATATCCTCCAATGTCTGGATAGTTCGCTCAGATTGGCCATCTGTCTGGGGGTGCTACGCGGTACTCATCGCCAATCTGGTTCCCAAAGCTGTTTGCAAACTCTTCCAAAACCTGGAAGTAAACCTCGGATCTCGGTCAGAAACGATCGAAACAGGCACACCATGCAATCTAACAACAAAATCAACGTACAGCTTTGCCATCTTCTTCAACGAGAAGGTCATTCCATAGGGAATGAAGTGTGCAGACTTTGACAAACGGTCGATAACTACCCAAATAACGTCGCATCCTCGGCTGGAACGAGGCAGATGCGTCACGAAATCCATCGCAATGTGCTCCCAATTCCATTGGGGCACCTCTAAACTCTGCAACAGACCACCGGGTCTCATCCTTTCGGCCTTTACCATCTGGCAATTCAAACAACGAGCAACAAACCCCGCAACGTCACTCTTCAAGCCTGACCACCAAAAGTGCGGCTTCAAAGCATGGTACATCTTCCGTGCACCAGGATGGACACTATGTCTGCTGCAATGCGCCTCACGAAGGATCTCCTCCTTCAAATCGATCAAATTGGGCACAACCAATCTGCCCCGGAAACTCAAACAACCATCGGACGAAACAGAATAGTCCTCAAGTTCGCCAGCCCTGACTTTCAACTTCAACTCGTGGATAGACGGATCGGTCCTTTGAGCTGCTCGAATGCTGGAAACAATCTGCGGTTCCACTTGGAACGATGAAACCATCACACAATCCTCAGCCGGGTAGAATCTCCAACCCGTAGTGTTGAGATGCTCTTGATCCTTAGAGATATACAACGAAGCCAGCATCTCACTCGCCTTCCTGATCAACACATCGGCCACTACGTTCGACTTCCCAGGCTGATATTTAACCTCACAGTCAAAGTCCTTTAACAACTCCATCCACCGGCGCTGTCTCATGTTCAAGTCAGGCTGCGAAAACAAGTACTACAAACTTTTGTGGTCGGAGTACACCACAAACTGCTCGCCATACAGGTAGTGACGCCAGATCTTTAACGCAAAGACCACCGCTGCTAACTCCAAATCATGAACTGGGTAACGAGTCTTGTGCGGTTTCAATTTCCGCGAGGCATACGCAATGACTCTACCATTCTGCATCAACACACAACCCAATCCATTAAGCGAAGCGTCAGAACAAACAACGAAACAACCTGAACTGGATGACAGAGCCAACACAGGCGCAGTAGTCAACTTTTCCTTAAGCAGCTGAAACGCATTCTCACACTGCTCAGTCCAAACAAACCGCCTATCCTTCTGGGTCAATTGGGTCATCGGCTTCGCTATACTAGAGAATCCCTCAATGAAGCGACGATAATAGACAGCCAGACCTAAGAAACTGCGAATCTCAGACACATTTCTCGGTCGCTCCCAGTTCAAAACAACATCCACTTTACTGGGATCCATAGAAATGCCATCCGTTGAAATGACATGACCCAGAAATACCACGCAATCAAACCAAAATTCGCACTTGGAAAACTTCGCATACAACTGCTGCTCTCTTAACCTCTGAAGAACCATTTCCAAGTGCTCCTTGTGCTCCCTCGGAGTCTTCGAGTAAACCAAGATGTCGTCAATAAAAACAATCACAAACTGGTCTATGAACTCTCTAAAAACCCGGTTCATCAGACCCATAAATACTGCAGGCGCGTTGGTTAACACAAACGGCATCACCAAAAACTCAAAATGTCCATACCTCGTATGAAACACAGTCTTCGCGACATCTTGTTCCCTCACCCTGAGCTGATGGTACCCTGAACGAAGATCAATCTTTGAAGATAGGAGTCACCTGGAGCGAGGCTCGGTGACTCATATTCTAGTGGAACTTTCCTGAAGAAGGAAGAAAGGGAGACGTAGGACATTGATGTCCGAACTTCCAGAAACAAATCGCAGTGCATTGTATTCTGTTATTTATTCCGCATATGCATTTTACATTATCAAGAACGCATCAAAACACACACTGGCACAGTCAAAGAGATTTTTGTTTAAAGAAATATGTTTGCATCGAGTTTTAAAATTAGGATTCATTTCTGGTGTTTTCCGCATGTTTTTATTACATACCAAATCTGTCTCTGGTCCTCTGTTTAATGTTCAAGAACCGTGAGATATTGTAGCTCCTTTAAAGCAGCACAAAAATTTTTATTTATCAGTAGCAGCGCTGGCTTGCATTAATTTCATATTTACGGTCCTAACAAGTGGTATCAGAGCAGGTTGTTCTTGAACGAGAATTTATTTTAAAACGCTTGATCTATCTGCTTTTAAAATGATTTAAAAGTTCTCTGATGGTATGCGGAAATTATTTCAGCTGCTGATGCTATGTGTTTCTTTGAGTTTATGTTATAAAAGACAGGGAGAGTGACATCTTTGTCTTTATTAACTTGAGCTATCTGCTTATGCATCAGTTTCAGTTTTTGTTTCGTTCGCCCTTTTTCAAAATCATAGCATATGTTGCATATGGTCTTTTCCCAAAATCTGTTTTGATTTTCAAAATCAAAATTCCTGCTGTCACGGTTTTTGGTGTGGCAGTGTAGGGAGAGCTTCATTTTAAAATTAATCGAGAAGACCAGATTTCTACCCCTTTTAGATTCCCACAAAAAGGGATAGAATTGTTGTTTTCATGCATATGTTATTTGAGGTTTTGTGTAAATCAAAAAGGGAGAGATTGATGGATCCGGATAACAGATCCAGATCTGAGTTTTGAATTTCACAAAACCTGTTATGTGTTTTTAACGTTTCTACTAAGTGTGCAGATGTTAGCTAGAAATACAACAAGAGAAGTTGAATCAGATACCGTAGCAGAACAAGAGCTGAAAAGAGTAAAACGCGATTTCGGAGGCCTAAATGAAGGAATTTGGCCAAAAAGCATCTTAGGTCATCAAACGAAGTTCAATGAGTTGTGCTCTTTGGACCGTTCCGGAGGGAGTAGCACTGGTCTCATGCAAATATATGCAAGTTGGTTCAGATGTGCGCGAAGATTGATCAGCTGGAGCAACTGAACCAGCTGGTGCGCAAAGATGGATCAGCGGGAGAAAAGATAAAGTTCACAGCTGGTTTGGTTTATCACTTAGACGGCAGCTGGATTAGCAATGGAGACGTCCAAAGTTGAGTCAGTTGTTCGTAATTAGGCGGAGGCCAAATTAGACCAGCAGCTGTGATATTCGCTAAAGGAGAAGATGGACCAGCTGGAGAGCTAAGGAGAAGAGTCTGGACCAGCTGGAGTGCTAAGAAGAAGATGGACCAGCTGGAGCAATAAGTTGAACCAGCTGGAACACTAAGAATCAGCTGGAACGTTATGGACCAGCTGTTGCGTTAAGATGAAGAAATACCAGCTGGTGCGAGAAGACGTCAATCAGCTGTTTACGATTATGAATCAGCCGTTGCGAAGACAAATCAGCTGGAACGTGAGGAGAATTGTCGCATCAGCTGATGAACTCAGATGAAGAACATTAAGAAGCGATCAACTGCTGGAACATAAATGCCAAATTACAAGACGACAAAAAGCCTGCAAAAGAAAGGACACAAGGACAACTCCCTGTCAGTACTTTACAGAACATCTTTCAACGGGAAGAACTTGTGTCCAACGGATTGAATTTGAACATAGTCTTTATATACGAGAAGCGCCATTGAAGAAGTAGTAGTTGTTGATGCACAGAAAATATTAAAAACGAAAAGGAGACAACAACAAAAATGGAAGAAAATTAGAGACGAAGCAGTCGACCGCCATTAAAGAGGATCTTACTACGAGTGTCGACTGCGGATTCTAAATCAGCTTTTGTAGAGCATTTCCCTAATGTGTGAGAAACAGAGAAAAACAGAGAGTTCACATTGTAAAAATCTCACACACAGATTCACTCGCACATTTCGTGAGTTGAGCTATTTAGAATAGCGAGTGAATCACAAAAACTATCATTGTAGTCTTTGAACAGAGACGTTAAACAAGTTCTTGTTTAGTTAGACACATAGTTGCGGCTGGTGTGCATTTGTTGAGGATAGGAGTTCACCTAGAGCGAGGCTCAATTACTCATATTCTAGTGGAACCTTCCTGAAGAAGGGGATACGTAGGACATTGATGTCTGAACTTCCAGAAACAAATCGCAGTGTATTGTATTCTGTTATTTATTCCGCATATGCATTTTACATTAGCAAACACGCATCAAATCACGCACTTGCACAGTCGAACAGATTTCTGTTTAAAGAAATCTGTTTGCATCGAGTTTTAAAATTAGGATTCATTTCTGGTGTTTTCCGCATGTTTTTATTACATACCAGATATGTTTCCGGTGCTCTGTGAGATCCAGAAATTAGAATATGATTAATTGATGGAATTAATCGGATTTTAAGAATTCAGATTCGTGTGTGGACAAATCTGGTTGTTTAGCTTTCAGTTGGTGGACTTCGAAAGTATTTTTGGGTAGATTTCATACTTGGAACAATTCTGGAAAGTTTGATATTTTTGAGCTAGAAATCTGTTTTTGTGAAGAGATCTGTTCGGATTTCTAAAGAAATCGGGTCACTGGTGTTTGCTGGTTCGCAGCGTGTTTTGTGGCACGAATTCCATACGTCTTCGTTTAGAGAGATCTGACTTTTGTTAGCGCTAGGAGTCTTTGTAGAGATCTGGTAGCGCTAGAGGCATTGCGAAGTCTGCTCGCGCGTTTTGTGTGTTGTATTCCAAAACGCTGTCGTTTAAATGAGTTGGAACAGTGTCGTTTGGCTTAGCATTGGATTGTGAGATCTGGTGTGCGCGAGAGAGTTGTTTGTTAAGTTTTCATCGGAAGCAGATGTCAACGCAAGTCAACTCTCCTGTAGCGGGTGATCGCTGTTGCGTGGAATAGCGATTGGCGCTTGTCTTCAGATTTCTCTAGCTATTTAGCGTTAGCGTACAGATGTTTCCAGCAGTTAGCGTTTTGTATTCAGATCTCTGTTTGGATGTTTTGTTTGCATTTTTGGGTCAGATTTCACTTTAGAGCATTTCTGGAAGTTTTAAGTTTTGGTGATAACAAAAATAAGACAAGATGATATTGGACAATCAGTTGTCGCATTCTTCAGGAGATCGTTTTATCTACAGTGGTATTTCAGCAGTTGGAGTATTAGTGAGAATTCAGCAGATGGTATGCGATCAGCAGGTACCGATTTGAGTTTCAGCGTGTTTTGCTAAGGATTGGTAAACTACAGCGTTTTGATAAGTTAGAACGACGTCGTTGGAGTGCACAGTTTCGCATCAGCAGATGAAGTAATCAGCAGATACTTTCTTGTAGAGTTCAGCAGATGGTTTAGTATATTTGTTGAAGATTGCGATACGACAGCGTTTGGTTAAGTTGGAACGACAGCGTTTTTATTGATTCAGCAGAAGCGTTCCTTTGACATATCAGCAGATGCTTTGTTTAAAGCATATCAGCAGACAGCTACAGTGATTTCAACCAGCAGATGCTTTACAAAGATAATAAAACGGCGTAAGTCCTTGCGACACCGTTTTGATTAGCGTTGTTTGAGAATTCAGCAGTTGGTTTCTTTGCACCTACTAGTTGTATTTTTAGCGTGCGTCGACTGTTTTTGTCGGTGGGTGATTTTAACCAGCTTTTACGCGTGTATTTAAGGAATACTTGGTCTTCGATTTGAGATACCAAATTTCATACTTAGTGATATTTTTCCCCGATTGTGTTCTTCGCTTCGAACCCAAGATACTGTTCACCGTAGCATTTCTCCGGCACTTCCCATCGTTTCCGGCCACCATTTGGTACGTTTGAGGTAGCGTTGGACCCATCTTGAGAAGCTATTTCATTCTATACCCTTTTTGGAGGCTGTTGCGGGCTGGAGCAGAAACGCGAAGTTGCTGGTTTATCTTGTGCATTTCGTAGTTCAGGTAGAACTTTGTTTATTCGATGAGTTATTGTTCCTAGCCTAGAATTGAGCTTCCTGTTGAATTGTTGTGTAGGATTATAGCTGGTTGAGTGTGTGTGTAACTCCCAGCGTGCTTTCTGTGTATTAGTGTCCATGTGATTTATGCCCTGTGTGCTTCGACAGGTTGATATCCATATTTCTCGGGACCTTTGTAGTATTTGTTGCACATAATTGAGGCACGGATCGAGCTTGTATTACAGCTTTGAGATAGGCATGGGGATGTATTAAGTGTTATATAGCTGTGCCGAGTGTTTGTGTAGAGGCAAGCTGTGTATATTATGCATGTCTATTGGCTGAACCATCTGTGTATTACCTGCTGTTTGGTGATCTATTGAGTTGCTATGCATGTGATTATTTGAATGATTTTGTTGTGTTTTCTGGCATTACTCGTACATGCATCATGTTAAGCATGTTACTGAAGCTGCATAGCATATTGAGCCAATGGTTCCTTTGTTAGCCATGATATGTTGTTCTGTTGGAGCTCTTCCCTCGTGTGCGGTGCGGTGTCATTACTCGTACATGCATCATGTTAAGCATGTTACTGAAGCTGCATAGCATATTGAGCCAATGGTTCCTTTGTTAGCCATGATATGTTGTTCTGTTGGAGCTCTTCCCTCGTGTGCGGTGCGGTGTTGCATAACCACGATTGAGTGCTGCTGGAGGATGTTGGTTGAGTTGTTCCCAGTCCTCAGTTGTAGTGACCTGGATAGAGGTTGGTGGGTGGTTGTGTCCACTTGAAATTCCGTACGACCTGACGGGTGGCTTCCGCGCAGGTGCGACTATGAGCCACTCTATTTTCCATTGGGTGCGATCGGGTAGCTTCCGAGACTCGGTGATGTGTCACAGTTGTTGCTTCTTATCCGTTTGGCCCTTCGGTTGTTACCGATGTTCTTTGTACCGCGCATGCATTTGCACGACATGATACATTGCATGTTGTATCTGAATTGCTGTTTTATGTTGCTCTTCGTACAGGGGTTTGATCCCGATGTCCCTCTGGGGCTAGTTTGTTTTGTCTGCCTACTTGTTATTCAGGTTTCCCAGGTTGTTCCGCTGGTCGTGGAGAAGATCCAGCTGGAGATGCCCGAGGAGGTGTTTAGAGTGTCCCAATTATGTATAGTATCTATTGCACAGGTATCCCCACGGGTGGGATGTCCCGGGTGGTTCTTAGGCTTATATAGTTAATTAGACTGTCTGCGATTTGTGGTTTTCAGCTGTTGTATTTGGCCGTTGGGCAGTGTTTGTATTCGTTATAATGATACTATGTTACTTTGATGTGTTAAATGGGATTATTTTGAGTATGACAGTATTTTAAATTGTTTTTTCTTCGTCAGGCCATAAGAGAAAAATTTTTAGCCACTTTTTAAGTGCCTACGCTATGTTTTTGCGTGTTTTGACTCCGTGTTGTGCACGAGGCCTGACATTTTTGGTATCAGAGCTTAAACTGGGATAAGCTCGATTTCATTGATCACATGTGAGTCTAGGCACAGTAGTTGTTCTTTGGTTTGTGCTTGACTACTTGAATTACTTGCATGTGTGCTTACCTTTGAGTGTCTTGTAGAGATGCCATCTAGGAGAAGAGGTAGAGCTAGTAGGCAAGCGGTGGTTGATTCGAGGACTCCGGTTAGTGCTGACAGAGAGGATGCATCCCAACCTAGTGTTCCTTTGGGATTTAGTGAGAGTCAGTATTCAGCCTTTCTCGCTCTTGCTAATGCTGTCAGACAAAGTTTTATCCCATGGTATTTGCTTTAACCCAAGGGATGGTTGGGTTTTTTATACTGCATTTTATATATAATGTAGAATTTGATTGGATTTGGTTTTATTGGATTTTTTTTTATTGGATTTGGTTTTCATAGGTCATATACATTAGAGATTTGGGGCATACATCTATAGATTTTGCTTATTCTATCTCTGCTAAAGGGTGTCAGCATCTATAGATGTATTTTTTAGAGCGGTTGACCTTATTGAAAGCCTTACAGTTGGACAAACTCGAGTGCAGCAGTCGACAGGACAAAGTGTGGATCCCGTGACATCTGGAACGTCGTCCTCCCAGCCTTCTGTGGCACCGCAGTCTTTGAGTCGACAGAGGTTTAGACCAAGAGGAAGGCACTTTAAGAGATCCAGTTCGAGTTCTTCGAGTTCTGGTGGTTCTGGTGGAGTGAGGACGAATGTGTCATACTGTGGTCAGTGTGGGGGTAAGCATCGACCTTCTCAATGCGTTGGAGTGCGAGGCGCTTGCAACAATTGTGGTCAGGTTGGGCACTTTGCTAGAGTGTGTCCTACTTTGGGACAACAGGCTTTGATTAGGAGTTCTTCGAGGCGATTTTTTCGACCTTTTCAGTCCCAGCGCTCAGGATTTCAGTCTTCAGAGGCTTCTGGTGTTAGAGAGCTTTCTCTGTCTGAGCAATCGGGACTTCAGCCTACTCAGGTGGATGTGGCAACTGGGGAGCGAGATGATGTCTTGACCGGAGGAGATTGTACAGGTAGTTTTTGCTTGCTTGTTAACTCTGTGTGAGTTTAGTTGACATCGTGGACATCACGTCTCGCTTACGATTGTATTTTGATTAGGAGTTCTTCGAGGCGATTTTTTCGACCTTTTCAGTCCCAGCGCTCAGGATTTCAGTCTTCAGAGGCTTCTGGTGTTAGAGAGCTTTCTCTGTCTGAGCAATCGGGACTTCAGCCTACTCAGGTGGATGTGGCAACTGGGGAGCGAGATGATGTCTTGACCGGAGGAGATTGTACAGGTAGTTTTTGCTTGCTTGTTAACTCTGTGTGAGTTTAGTTGACACGTGGACATCACGCTCGCTTACGATTGTATTTGTTGTTTGGTGGTGCGTGAGTATGTTTCCGCCCCATATCGTCTGTGTGATGTAGTGTCTTTTTTACTCCTGCCGGTGGAGAAGTTGTCGTTCCGAGAGTGATGCTGAGTTAGGTTAGCAAGTTGTGAGCAAGTCCTGTTAGGGAAGTGGTTTGTTTTTGGAGTGTTTAGCTCCTCGTTGTTGAGAGGATAGTTGTTACTTGTTGATAATTTCTCCCTGACGTGTTTCCGTTGAGATTTACCTGATTCTCCTTGTGATCTTTAGTACTGGGTGTATCCTCTTTGATTTTTCTCGCTGGAACATCAGAATTGCAGTATTTGAATTCCCTTTGATATCTGCTGTTTGTGTTCCCAGCTGTTGTGTTGTTTTGCGAGTTGCGTGTATCCAGCTGTTGAAACCCGATTCGTTTAACTGTGCCTTGTTTAGGCTTTGGGTATTGATCTTTGAGTACCAGGGTGTTGTTTTGGAAGACAAAAAGGGAATGTTGTGCCTTTTGTGTCCTTGCTGGGTTCTGTTAGCCGCTATGAGCCGAGTGGTTAATTACCACAGTTCATGAGTTGGGCAACCGCAGGTTGAGTGATTGTTGTGCACCTAGTACCGTGCGTTGAGATGAGTGGGTAACTCCCATATGTTCACACCCTGTGGCCACATCTGTTTGTTGATCCTTGTCTTTTATTTTCGATTGGTTTTGAGTTGTTGAACTTCTGTGGACTCCCTGTTTCGGTTGTAGTCCCTCCCATTTCATTCTGCGAGGCATAGTTGCGTTACGGATTGTGGAGACTTTGCTAGATGTGATGCCCCACCTTTGTCTCGATATTGGAGACTTTTTTATTTACCTTGGAGTCTTAGCGTTAATCTTTTAAGGTGGAGGGCGATTAGCGATTTCTGTCTTCACCCAGTTCAGTTTGTCTGTGAGTTTAACGTCTGCCTGCAGGAGATAAGCTCGCAACTGATAATTGTTGGATTGTCTATATCAGCCCATTTTGTCCTTGTGTTAAGGCTTACTTTAGGAAACTGGCAAGAGGATTTGGTGGTGATCCACTAGCAAGATTGCCTAGTTTTCTGGTGTTTGTAGTGGCTGGGAAGTACACTAGGCTCTTGTTCCGAAGTTGGAAGAGTTTTCGATGTTTTTGGGTCTCGAGGGACTGTGAGTTTATCGTTTTTCCCTGATCAGATGCTTAATTTGAGAGATCATACCAAGGATTGGTATAGTTTTTGGTGTGGCATTTGTTGCCAAGAGAGGTTTGGTATAACATTCTTTGGGATTTTGTACTGCAGGAAGTACAAATCTTGCTTAGCGATTTGAAGAAATGTGGAGAATTTAGTAGTTTTCTTCAGAGGTTGAGCAGTAGGTGGTTGACCAAAGTGGTCTGGTTCCTTTGAAACGGTGGATAAGCGTGACCTGTAACCATATTGTGCTTGTTATGTGTGGAATTTTGAACCTCTGCTTGTGAACCCTGTGTTTCTTGCGAAATTCTCCTTCTTGGATCTTGCTGGATTTGAGAATTAAGGGTAGGTCCGCTCTTAGATTCATCAGGTTGTTTGTATGTCTTGGGATAAATGGATCTTTGGTGTGCGATTTGCGAGTACCGGCTGTGTTGTTATGGACACGTAGTGTGTTTTATGTGTTAAAGCCGAGGAAATTGAATATCAGATCCTTCTTTTGTGTTGAATACTGATGGAATGAGCGGGACTAGACCCTCAATTTGACTGTTTTGGTTAACAAGGAATTTTGGAAAGGATAATTGAGAGACCGAATCTGAGATGAGTGGAGCGTATCCTCATCTATGTTGGGACATCCTTTTATTATTGTGTTTTGTTCCTTCAGATTCAAGTTTTGTTCCTACTCCGTTGGTTAACGGGTTGTTCTTTTGTTGATCCCTCTTTGGCATTTTACGTGGTAACTTAGCCTTTGAGCATCAGCTGTTTTAGGTATCGCGGTGTTTTACGACGAACTTTTTGTGGTGTGCGATCTTTTGGAGATTGCAGTAAGGACATTTTCTGTTTTTAGTTTGGCAGTGCCAACATGAATTATTCTCCTTGCATGGCGTGTTTATGTTAAGGTGAAGTTATGGAGCGAATGACTACGCTAAGTTGTGTTAAGTGTTGAGTCAGATTTCTGTAGTTGTATGTCCATTGTGATTCTCCAGCAATTGGTTGCTTGTGGTAGTCTTCTGGTTGAGAGTTGGAGTGCTTTTTATTGTTTTGTGTATAACTGAACTTTTCGACGAAGGCTTTGTTTTATTCCAGAGTTGTCGCTTCGATTTCGAGGACGAAATCTTTTAAGGTGGATAGAAATGTGAGATCCAGAAATTCAAATATGATTAATTGGTGGAATTAATCGGATTTTAAGAATTCAGATTCGTGCGTGGACAAATCTGGTTGTTTAACTTTCAGTTGGTAGACTTCGAAAGTATTTCTGGGTCACATTTCATACTTGGAACAATTCTGGAAAATTTGGTATTTTTGAGCTAGAAATCTGTTTTGTGAAGAGATCTGTTCGGATTTCTAGTGAAATCGGGTCACTGGTGTTTGCTATTTCGCAGCGTGTTTTGTGGCGTGAATTCCATACGTCGTCGTTTAGAGAGATCTGACTTTAGTTATCGCTAGGAGTCTTGGTAGAGATCTGGTAGCGCTAGAGGCACTTTGAAGTCTGCTCACGCGTTTTGTGTGTTGTATTCCAAAACGCTGTCGTTTAAATGTGTTGGAACGGTGTCGTTTGGCTTAGCGTTGGATTGCGAGATCTGGTGCGCGCGAGAGAGTTGTTTGTTATGTTTTCGTCGGAAGCAGATGTCAACGCAAGTCAACTCTCCTGTAGCGGGTTATCGCTGTTGCGTGGAATAGCGATTGGCGCTTGTCTTCAGATTTATCTAGCTATTTAGCGTTAGCGTACAGATGTTTCCATCAGTTAGCGTTTTGTATTCAGATCTCTGTTTGGATGTTTTGTTTGCATTTTCGGGTCAGATTTTTCACATTTAGAGCATTTCTGGAGGTTTTCGTATTTTTGATATTTTGGGTAAAATCTGGTTTTGTTGTGGGAGCTGGTTTTGTGGTAAAAGCTGGTCGATTTGGTGAAATCCAGTCGTAGCGTGTTTTGGTAGCACGAGATTCCTAAACGCCGTCGTTTTAGTGAAATCTGGATGCGTTGTGTTAAGTGAAAGCTGGTAGCATGTTTGTATCCAGCTGCTGCTTTATCTAGTTTGTTGAGGGCAAAACGATAGCGTTTTGATTAGTTGGAGCGACGCCGTTTTGGTTGTTGCGTTTGGTACCAGCTGCGAGGAGTTGTTGCGTCTGGTTGTCCAGCTGATAGCAGATGTCAATAATGGTCAACGCTCCTGTAGCTTGCGTCTGGTTGTTTCGCGCGAGAGTTAGCGTCTGGATGACGTAAGCTATGCGACGCCGTTTTATTAAGTTGAAACGCTGCGTTTGGTTATTTCTTGAGGAAACCAGCCGTTGGTTTTAAGCGACCAGCTGGTGGCAGATTTGAAGCGGTGCGACGTCTTTTTGTTAATTCCTTGCGACACCGTTTTGATTAGCGTTGTTTGAGAATTCAGCAGTTGGTTTCTTTGCACCTGCTAGTTGTATTTTTAGCGTGCGTCGACTGTTTTTGCCGGTGGGTGATTTTAACCAGCTTTTACGCGTGTATTTAAGGAAGACTTGGTCTTCGATTTGAGGTACCAGATTTCATACTTAGTGATATTTTTCCCCGATTTTGTTCCTCGCTTCGAACCCTAGACACTGTTCACCGTAGAATTTCTCCGGCACTTCCCATCGTTTCCGGCCACCGTTTGGTACGTTTGAGGTAGCGTTGGACCTCTCTTGAGAAGCTCTTTCATCCTATACCCTTTTTGGAGGCTGTTGCGGGCTGGAGCAGAAACGCGAAGTTGCTGGTTTAGCTTGCGCATTTCGTAGTTCATGTAGAACTTCGTTTATTCGATGAGATCTTGTTCCTAGCCTAGAATAGAGCTTCCTGTTGAGTTTTTGTGTAGGATGATAGTTGGTTGAGTGTGTGTGTAACTCCCAGCGTGCTTTCTGTGTATTAGTGTCCCTGTGATTTATGCCCTGTGTGCCTTGACAGGTTGATATTCATATTTCTCGAGACCATTGATTGTAGTATTTGTTGCACAGAATTGAGGTACGGATCGAGCTTGTATTACAGCTTTGAGATAGGCATGGGGATGTATTATGTGTTATATAGCTGTGCCGAGTGTTTGTGTAGAGACAAGCTGTGTATATTATGCATGTCTATTGGCTGAACCATCTGTGTATTACCTGCTGTTTGGTGATCTATTGAGTTGCTATGCATGTGATTATTTGAATTCTTTTGTTGTGTTTTCTGGCATTACTCGTACATGCATCATGTTAAGCATGTTACTTCATCTGCATAGCATATTGAGCCAATGGTTCCTTTGTTAGCCATGATATGTTGTTCTGTTGGAGCTCTTCCCTCGTGGTGCGGTGCAGTGTTGCATAACCACGATTGAGTGCAGCTGGAGGATGTTGGTTGTGTTGTTCCCAGTCCTCAGTTGCAGCAGCTGGAGGATGTTGGTTGAGTTGTTCCCAGTCCTCAGTTGCAGTGACCTGGATAGAGGTTGGTGGGTGGTTGTGTCCACTTGAAATTCCGTACGACTTGGCGGGTGGCTTCCGCGCAGGTGCGACTATGAGCCACTCTATTATCCATTGGGTACGATCGGGTAGCTTCCGAGACTCGGTGATGTGTCACATTTGTTGCTTCTTATCCGTTTGGCCCTTCGGTTGTTACCGATGTTCTTTGTACCGCGCATGCATTTGTACGACATGATACATTCATGCTGTATCTGAATTGCTGTTTTATGTTGCTTTTCGTACAGGGGTTTGACCCCGATGTCCCTCTGGGGCTGGTTTGTTTTGTCTGCCTACTTGTTATTCAGGTTTCCCAGGTTGTTCCGCTGGTCGTGGAGATGATCCAGCTGGA
Source organism: Dorcoceras hygrometricum (assembly GCA_001598015.1). Lineage (NCBI taxonomy): Eukaryota > Viridiplantae > Streptophyta > Magnoliopsida > Lamiales > Gesneriaceae > Dorcoceras > Dorcoceras hygrometricum. Next base: position 65,850 of record KV001283.1, on the reverse strand, counting down.
GATGCCCCAGGAGGTGTTTAGAGTGTCCCAGTTATGTATAGTATCTATTGCACAGGTATCGCCGCGGGTGGGATGTCCCGGGTGGTGCTTAGGCTTATATAGTTAATTAGTCTGTCTGCGATTTGTGGTTTTCAGCTGTTGTATTTGGCCGTTGGACAGTGTTTGTATTCGTTATAATGATACTATGTTACTTTGATTATGTGTTAACTGGGATTATTTCGAGTATGACAGTATTTTAAATTATGTTTTCTTCGTCAGGCCATAAGCGAAAAATTTTAGCCACTTTTTAAGTGCCTACGCTATGTTTTTGCGTGTTTTGACTCTGTGTTGTGCATGAGGCCTGACATTTTCTTTTTAATGTTCAAGAACCATGAGCTATTGTAGCTCCTTTAAAGCAGCGCAAAAATTTTTATTTATCAGTAGCAGTGCTTGCTTGCATTAATTTCCTATTTTCAGTCCTAACAAGTGGTATCAGAGCAGGTTGTTCTTGAACGAGCATTTTATTTTAAAACGCTTGTGCTATATGTTTTTAAAAATGCTTTAAAAGTGCTCTGAAGGTATGCGGAAATTATTTCAGCTGCTGATGCTATGTGTTTCTTTGAGCTTATGTTATAAATGACAGGGAGAGTTATGTCTTTGTCTTTATTAATTTGAGCTATCTGCATATGCATCAGTTTCAGTTTTTGTTTCGTTCGCCCTCTTTCAAAATCATAGCATATTTTTGCATATGGTCTTTTCCCAAAATCTGTTTTGATTTTCAAAATCAAAATTTCTGCTGTCACGGTTTTTTGTGTGGCAGTGTAGGGAGAGCTTCATTTTAAAATTCATCGGGAAGACCAGATTTCTACCCCTTTTTTATTCCCACAAAAAGGGAGAGAATTGTTGTTTTCATGCATATGTTATTTGAGGTTTTGTGTAAATCAAAAAGGGAGAGATTGATGGATCCGGATAACAGATCCAGATCTGAGTTTTGAATTACACAAAACCTGTTATTGTGTTTCTAACGTTTCTACTAAGTGTGCAGATGTTAGCTGGAAATACAACAAGAGAAGATGAATCAGATACCATAGCAGAACAAGAGCTGAAAACAGTAAAACGCGATTTCGGAGGCCTAAATGAAGGAATTTGGCCGAAAAGCAGCTTAGGTCATCAAACAAAGTTCAATGAGTTGGGCTCGTTGGACCGTTCCGGTGGGAGTAGCACTGGTCTCATACGAAAATATGCAAGTTGGTTCAGATGTGCGCGAAGATGGATCAGCTGGAGCAACTGAACCAGCTGGTGCGCAAAGATGGATCAGTTGGAGAAAAGATAAAGTTCACAGCTGGTTTGGTTTATCACTTAGACGGCA
>KV001282.1:30987-88694 GCA_001598015.1 Dorcoceras hygrometricum | reverse complement strand
CATATATGAATGAATAATATGATGAACAATATAATTTTATAATTCATATCACGTTATTATAATGAGGTGTCATAGACTCCTTTTATATAATAACATGATATTATACAATGAAATAAAAAATAAATTGAGTGATCGTGCTGATAACGTGTTATAAATTAAAAGAGACATTAACAAATAAAGTAAATAATTACCTTTGCAATAATCCTCCTTGATTACTCCAAATGAACTCTTAATTATATATTAATAGGAAATTATTATTTCTCTATAATTTCCTTAATTTAGATAGAATAGAATTGAGAGAGAATTTTTATATTTTTGTGTGTTTTTCAAATGAAGATTACAAGCCTATTTATAGGCGAATGAAATGATTAAAATAATAAAAATCTCTAAATCACTTCATTTAATATTAAGACTTCCAACAACTAACAACTAATACTAACCATCTAATTTTATTAATTATTCCACAATAATATATATATTATCAAGATAAGTTCGGGCAAGGGGGTTTCGCACAGGCTTCAAAGCCCGTCCCTAATTAGAAATTCCACAATCAACTTAATTATTAGGATGAAAGCCCAAATATAGTATTACATTTATTCTGAGAATGTATTTTAAAACCAAAGTAAAACCTCTTTAAATTAATATGTTTTTTCATGCACAATTTGGATAAGTATATTAAATCAATAACTCCGTTAAATTTAAAAAGAAGTGAACTTTTTGAAGATCTATGGCTCCTTTTGGACAAGTTTTTTAAAAATATTTTTATAAAAGTGTTTAAAAAAAAACTTATAAAATGTTTTGAAAGTTTATTTAAAAGTAAGTATGTGTTTGGACAACTATTTTATAAAAATATTTTTAAATTAAAAAATATTTTGATAATTATTTTAGAACATGATTTATAATTAAGAAATAGCATTAAAAAATTATTCTAATAAAAAAAATTAATTGATCATTCGTATAAAGTTTACCTATATTGTGTATTTTAAAAAATTATAAAACATCTTTCACTTGTTCTTCAAAAAATGTACTTCAAAACTAGTTTTTTTTTAAAAAATATTTTTCAAAAACATTTTATAAAAATCGTATCCAAACACATATTTTAAGTTTTTTAACTTTAAAAACACTAAAAACGTGTTTAAAAACTTGTTCAAACGGAGCCTAGATGTATTATATGGTCTATCGGTTATTTTGATTAACCGAATTCCGGAATTGGAAAACCGTAACTGAAACCGGTATAACCGATTTAACCGATTTTTTAAAAATAATTGCGAAATAACCGAACCGATTTAATAATTCGGTTCGGTTTGATCGGTTAATTCTGTTTAACCGATGTTTTGCTCACCCCTATGAGCTGTTTCGTCCTGCACTGCACAGCTCTTAGCTGTTTGAGGTGTTCTGCTCTGTTCTAACTTGTGCGATCTGCTCTTGATCTGTTCTAAGCTGATCTTGTTGCCTGAGCTGATCTTCCCTGAGCTGATACGCTCTAAGCTGATCAACGCTCCTAAGCTGATCTTCTTCTTCATTGAACTGCGTTCTTTGTTTATGCAGCGTACATCTTCAGCTCACAGCTCTGGTCCGATCTGATCTGCTACAACGTACTGCTTCAGCTCGCAGCCTTTCATCTGATCTGATTTACTACAGCGTATTGCTTCATCTCGTGTCTGATCTGCTTCGGCTTAAATCTGCATACTCGATTAAATTGTTAGAACCATAAGCGCATGTTTTGTGTTCATCAAAATCAAGATTTGATCTGTTACACATATCCAACACTATATATATCCTTGAGATAGCTAGTTGATTGGGGTGCTAACTTCTCCCCTTGTGAATGTTTGCTTGTGAACATTTGAGAACCGAGAGCCACAGTGTTCAATGGGATGAGCTGGATTCTGGTAATCAGGATTCTGATCTACATCCTAAAAGAGTGATGTAGTGATGACTCCATGAGTGCGCTACACATTTCTGGTGCCGCTAGATTGAGTTGATAATCCAGTGTGATCCAAGTCCATATTCCATGCATATACATATAGGTTTATTGTGCCCCCAGGCGAGTTGGTAAGACCTGGGGTGATGTGGGAATAACTTCCCCGACTTCACGGGTTCGATTCTCGTGTGGAGCATATTCCCTGCTGAAATATTGTGGGTATAATCTGGGAATTATTATGTTATATGGGCACTCTCCTTCGGATCCCTGCCTACTCGTGCATATCCCTCGATTTACCAACCTGTATGGGCCAAGGGGCCTCTGACCTATATAGGGGGTTAGCCCATTAATGGGTTAACTCTTTAGAAAAAACATATAGGTTTATTGTATCATGCTTTCTGGACTCCGCAATTTGCCGTGTACTTCCTCGATTTATTCTTGGACACCCCATTCCATGTGACATGTCTCAGGTTGAACCAGACGGAATGGTGGTGTCTAGCAGAGCTCGAAGCGGATCTGCGGGAGGACTTTCCGGTTGCTGGTTTGTGACGTTTAGGGTTCAAACTATATATTGGCTTTCGTGACGAATTCTATTAAGTTGAAATACTTTTAATCCAGTTATTTCCATTATACTGTGGACAGAGAAACAGTACACATGTTGTGGGATGATTATGTGCAAATTTTTCCCATTAAGTTAACTTATGGTCTACAATGATTAAAAGTTAAAACAATATGTGAACGTTGAAAGTCTACACATAATCACCTCACCTCACAGCATCTGTACTGCTTCTTTCTCACACAGTAGAATGGAAAAAGAATCACTTTATGATTCAAATGTATATAAGAGAAAAAAGAAGTTGATCCAGCGAAACTAAAATGCTATAAGAATAAGTAAACTGAAATATGGTTCACATGGAATTTTTCATCCAAACAAACGTTCAAAATCTGCTATATTTTTAATAGAAGCACCCACCCTAAAATTTCCACCCTTAAACCGGCTCTTTAGTTTCGTCCAAAAGTTGTTCTCCGTTTGGCCTTGTACTGATCTGTCTCTGGTGAGTCCCAACATATTCTGCAACCCCACCGCATTCGTCAACAAAAAATCCGCCATATGAACATGTGGTTTCTTCCCGGCGAATCCACGAAACTGAACCCTCCGAAGGTGATATGTAATACAAGATGGCACAGATTTGACCTCATCATAATCGTCGGCGTCCCATTTCAACTGTAGAGAAAACATAACTAGCTGGAATGTAATAATTTTTGACGAATAAGAATCTAGAAATATCCCATTTTTCTGGACAAGTTTTTTCCAGACAGTTGGGGGATATATAGCACAAGGGTTATGAAAAAGACTTTACCATATCAAAGACGATGGTATCGAGGATTGGCATTGCTCGAAGCATCTCTACAAGTGCTCCAATCTTGCATTTGTTGAAGAGTTCTAGTCTTTTCAACATAATAAATTCAGGGAGTGGTGGCCCTAGCTGTGATATGAAAATGCCCTATAATTTCACAGCAAAAACAATTGTTAGTCACCACCTTGCTCTTATTAGCACTGGAATATATCAAAGGAGTAGAGAGTTTAATTCAAGCTATATGTGGCATAAAACAAAAAACAACCTCAAAACTTGTTAGTCACCCTTGCTCTTATTAACACTGGCAAGATACTAATCACAACACATTTCTTCAATCATATATGTAATGGTAGTGAACTTGATCTCTTAAAACTCACTCTTTAAGTTTGGGAAAACATACAATGTTTCAGCTACAAAAAAATACTTCAATGTTCTATTTCTCCTCGTTTTACCAAATCTTACAGTATCAATATTCTTGAGTCCTGAACAGATTTTTATCGAATCTTTTAGGTCTCGTTTTCATTTATTCTTGGACGAGAGAACAATGTTCCGTGATAACCAGCATTGTAATATATATTATTTTCAGGAAGAAGAAAACAATGTAATATATATACACATGCAGAAATAATTAATGAGAGTAATATGGTTAGGGAAACTAACCTCCACTACGTTACCTGCTAGCATCAGTTGTTTTAAGCTGAAGCATCCCTTCAATAAGAGACGAGCAGATAATCCATCCTTTTGGACTAGTTGAAAATTATTTGAATGCATGGGACAATTAACAACTGCAGAAAAAACCGATGACGTGCTTAGATCAAAGTTTTCTACGAAATGACCATAAAGATCGAACTTGAGAAGCTTGGCTCCAGAAATCTTGATCAGGCACTCGTCTCCTTTTCGAATACCCGAGTAGTGTCTCACATTGAGCTTAGACAATTCTGGAGCCTTGATTTCAAGGCAATTCACTTTGAACCATCTGCAGTTGTCTAGCACAAGCCTCTCCAGGGCCGGAAAGTCAAACATCAGTGTATTGGAAGCACACTCATTTTGAATCTCAACTCTATCGAGAAGCAATATCTTGAGGTTGGAAAACCACTTCTCCACAGGAACTCCGAGGGTACAAGGTATTTGAAGTTTCAGTATGGTCAACGACCTGCAGTTAAAAAGACAACGGGGCAAAATAACACCTTCATGGTCATAGCTTATTTCCATATTCTCAACATTTCGCATTAACGCGGTAGATATCCATGTCCTCAGTCGACAAGGGCTGTACTTGTACATACATGCTAGGCGAAAGGTTTTTATGGTCGGGATCTGCACGAGGAGGAGAATCCTGTCTACGAAGTTGACGGCACTCTTCTGCCTAGCCCTCTTCCGCGAAAACCGCTTTGTCTCATCTATGTCTATGTTGTAAATACAAGTCCATCTGTATTCCCAATCCTTGGACAAGACAGAAGTTCGAAGAGCATCCTTCGCGGGTAGGAGGGATAGAATATGACTGATGATGCTCTCGGGTAAAGTACTAATCATGTCTTCACCATTCTCGCCTGTAGTCACTGCCTTCCGTTTCTTACATGCATGTCCGTTGACATGAACACATTCACTCATGATTCTAACAGTCCGACCTGAGATATCGGTTACAAGTTTTTGAACACAGTTTCCAATCCAAAGTCAGGCGAAAAAAGTCCCAAGAATTTCATAAAATTTCACCACTGCCGGTTCCCAAACACATGAACATGAAGAGATACAACCTAAAACATAACGAAAATTCATGAAGCAAAACCCTAGAGACATATATATAAGTAAAGGGATCAATTCAATCCAGAAAAATAAAATAGTAGGAGTGTTTAGAGAAACCAAAACTATCTACGATGAATCAAAAATACCTTGTGAAAATTAACCCCACAATATAATTAACTTGCACGAAGTGTTTTCTGGAAGTTCATTGGATGGTGATGAGTTGATTGGTGATATAGGCTTGAATTTGAATGAGCGGTGAACCATTCTTTCCTTCAAATTACAAATCGTTGAACAAATTTTTGATGAACTTTTTTACTAAATTTTTATTTTTTGAAGAAATATCATAATGAATATTTGAAAAATCTTTGGTGACAACAAATTGTTTTCTTGTTCCTTAAAAAGGGGGATATGCTAAGTATACGTAGCGGCAGATCACTATATTTTGAATATTGTTTGCTCCAGTCCTTTCAGTTTTATTTAAAATGATTTTGAAACGTAATTACGTTATAAAATTCATTTTATATGTTCATATGATTACTCTAAAATAAATGCATGAGATATTTGTATGGTTGAATTTAAATGAGTTGTACATGATAGGGTATTGAAGAGAAAGATTTACCTTTTGGAATAGATTGAAAAAGATAAGATTCACTGAACAATTGAATAAATTAATCAATTTAATTTATAGTTTGCTCTTTGCCTAAAACTTTGTATTATATTTTTGTCAACAAACTTAAAAGCAGACTGGAAAAGGACTTTTTTTTTTCCGATAAAAAAGGAGTGAATAGTTAAACTTACTCGATTTGAATATATAATAATAATAATGGAAACAAATTCGTTATTGTATTTGATAGGATCGATTTACTGGGTGTAATTCAATAGTGGAAAAGTAGTAAATTTTAAAGACTTCCGTGGATTTTAAAATACATAGATATTCAATAATAACTTTTATAAACTCAATAAAAGTTTTATAGTAACAATCAAATTTTTAATGGACTTTTAACAACTTCATTAAAGTCGTCGATGTACAAATGTTAATGCATAAAGTACAACAATATATGTCAATAATTTTCTTTGCTTGAAGGTAGGAATTTGAATGGCCTTCTAATATATTTTCTTCAATCTTATATGATGGTATATAATAACAAAATGACTCAATAATAATTGAAGAAATTAGGAAATAAATGCAAGATAGAAAAAAAAAAAAACCTGGGAAACCAGTAGGGTAGTTAATTAGTAATTTAAGTGGACATATATTTATCTGTCATTTAAAGTTCGCTAACTTTAATTAAATAGGCATTTGCTAACCTATATCAAATATATAAGAGCAGATATGCGGTATGCAAAATAGATAAAATAGAACCTGTATGAATTAATGGTACAATAATAATAGTAATATAAAGACATGTAGGAGCCTTTCAAATTGTAGGAAATTAATAGTTGAATATTAATTTGTAATGTAATTTAATGTCCATTATATAAGGACGTGTAGAAGCATTAACTTTAGATAGTTACTAAATTACGTCAAATAAATAAATAAAGGCACGTATGAACTTTTATTATAGATATTGACTAATTTAAGTTAAATTAAATAAACTAATAAAGTACAAGTACATATTGTACCTTTAAAACCAAAGGTGATATATTTTGTTAGGATCGAAAAATAGTGATATAACAGTTTTGAGAGTTCATGGGGTGAATGAACTCCTCACGATTTTTATCAAAAACTCTTTAAATATTTTGCAAGCTATCGACTATCGACTTGTCTCTGAGCTGAGTTACCATCTCGGAGATTCTCAGCGAAATCTGTTGTCTCGGGTAACAAATAAGTTTGTGTGAAAAAAATCCGATTCAACAGTGAGCAGATAGAATACGTAAACTGTAAAAGATTAGGGGCAAGTGTTTGTTCATGGAAGTTCGTAGTTTAAACTCTTACGTCTCATCTTCTTCCTCAACATGAAGGATTTCCACTAGAAGATTTGATTATTACAGCTCCTGTAACAACCCGGTCCGACAGCCAGCAGCTGCAATAACCCCCAATAACAGACTCGTGATCTGTTCTGAAATACAACAATCAGCTCTAAGCTGTTTTGGCTTTACAAGCTCTCTCACGTTTTGTCTATGATATACAATGAAATCTTAATACTACAGAATGAGGTTACAACAATTTGTGTGACACAGAGAATTGATAACAAGCTGCGTGTGTGTCATTTTTGTAAGCTGATTTGGGAATTGTGAACTTTGTGTATATTTCGTAGACTTTTCTGTTCTCATTTATATGTTGTAATCGTGTTACTTGTGTTGTGTAAGACATGTTTCCGAACTGATTTGTTTCTATAATTTTACTCTTTGGATCAACAGTAATAAATGTTACCGGTACACTAGTCACAACAACTACAAAGAGATCCTGAGAAGTCAACACATTAAATCGAATTGTACGATACCTCAAAATAATCTGAAAACCTTTTAGCTGTGTTTTCTTTACTCAGCTTGACTATGATCTGATCGTTGTGCTGAACTGCTCTAATCTGCTCTAAGCTGATCTGCTCATCTCTTTGTTCTGTACTGTTCCAGATTGTAGTATTTGTTCATTTGCTTCTGATTAGATCGTGGTATATTGGACTGATTCTGCTTCGAACCGGTTTGTTCGATCTGGTCTCTCAGCTGATCTGATACAAAGTCCGCTCAACCTGTTATGTCAAGATTCTCTCTGTACTTCTACTTTTGATCTGATCTGTTTATGTTCTTCTTTCAACTGATAAGATGATCGGATTCTTTCTGCACTTCTAATCTGATCTGGTTATGTTCTGTTCTTTCGAGCTGGTTTGTCCTTAACCAGCTTAGCTCTGTTCTGAAATAACTGAGCTGGTTTGTCATTAACCAGCTTGCTTATGATCTAAAGTCTCTGAATTTGTTTGTCCTTAACCAGTTTAGCTTATTTCTAGAGTCCCTGAGTTGTTTTGTTCTTAACCAGCTTAGCTCCAATCTGGTCTGAATAATCGACGCAGTAAGCTCCGTCCTGATTAATCTCTTCTTGTTTTCACCAAAACTTAAATTCTCCAACATATTTATATTAAAAGAAAGAAAAGGATGATATAAAGACATGTAGGAGCATCTCAAATTGTAGGAAATTAAAGTTCAATATTTTTGTATAGCGTTAACTATTTATATTTACAAAATTTTATCAAATAAATATATTAAATGTATAAGGCTTAAATAAGTAAGGGCATGTATTATGTTCATGTACTTAAGTTAAATTAAATAAAACTAATAAATAACAAGGGCATATGTACTTGTATAAACCAAAGGTGATATATTTATATTTAAAATTATATTATATTATGTTATTATTAATAATAATCAATTAATATATTTGGATGGCAAAAATTATGTGAGAATGTCGCGAGTACATTTTGTTATACACATCATCAACCCCTCAATTGATGAAAAAATATTACTTTTTATACTAAAAATATTACTTTTTCATTATATATATGGGTCGATTTAACACAATAAACATGTGAGACCTTCTCATGAGAAAGATATTCTTTCATGAATTTTATAAGGCCTTGATGCAATTTTCTTCTAAAAGAAATTGTGGTCGGGAATGTTATTTAATAACTATCCAGTAAATAAATGTTATCTTTTATCCATAAATCAGTATCCATGCAATAATGTTATAATAATAAATTATCCAAGAAATTTAACACATTTCATCATTATTCTCTTCAAAATGATAAAGTTAAAAAAAGTTTTTCAAAAATTTGTATTAAATTGTTATCGAAAATAAAATTATAGTATCTTTCCTCGCCTCCATGGGCACCACCGCGGGTTCGGCTGAGGTCTCCGCCGCGGATTGCACGAATCTGGTGCTAGAACTCGCGGACTGCCTGCCCTTTGTGGTGGAGGGTAGCAAGGTGACGAATCCGCAGGGTGATTGTTGTCCTGAGCTTAAAAATGTGCTCAATACCAACGCGGAATGCCTGTGCGAGGCGTTTAAGAATAGTGTGCAATTGGGGGTGAAGATGAACGTCACTAGGGCCATGACTCTGCCAGCTGCCTGCCGCGTCTCTTCTTCGTTTTCTGACGCTAACTGCAGCTGTAAGTTTCATCATCATCTTTGATCGGGTTTATGATTTAATGTAGGAAGAACAATAAATGCAATTTCTTGTAAGTTTTTACGTTGGTGACAGCTGCTTATTGTCTGTGTGATGCGATCTTCACATTTTCATTTGTTTTTTGCCATTTCAACAGCGAGTGGTGGCTCAGGTGAAGCTCCAGGTACTGCCAGATTTGATCCTTTTCTCGTTTGTTGCACTCCTTTTCACGTTTTGTTAAAGGAATTCTTCGATTTTGTTCTTAAATTTCATGGCATTGATTGCGCGTTAGTCATTGCGTTTCAAAGATTGAATTTTTTTCTTCCGTGATTATATTATGATACCTATTTAATGATACCGCGGGATCTCTCTGCACTGATTTTCTATATAATTACTGTAAATTATTAGACACCGAATCTTATGTTGCCAAACTGTGATTCATCTCTGTTTTTGCTTATGACCTTGAATTCTATGTGCTACATTGAATGGCAGGAGTTTACTTCTTGTTTAAAAATATGAAGAAGATTTTCGAATGTGATGCACATGTTCCTTTATATCTTATTTTCCTTCTGTTTCTGTTGTATGCTTCATAATTGTCTTTCTTGGACTGTGTTCATGCTTATATGATGCCATGGGGAGATATTCTAACACACAAACATGCTTGTAAAGTAAAAATATAACACAAAGTAGCAATATTCTGTTTTAATCAATAACTAAAAGTAAGTTTATTTTGATATAGAGAATCTATTTTAATCAGGACCGGACTTTTTGTTACAAAGTAGAACAAGGTTTAGTAAGTTCTAACTCAAGTTATGGAGCTGTGGCTTTGACCATTTTCCACTGCTATTCCAAATTGTTTGCAAGCTGAATTACTGTACTTTGAGTTCTGAACACTGCGATAGATACTGTGTTAATTGGGTCAAATGATTTAGTGACTGAGCATAGATGGATACTCATATGATGCAACCGTATTCTACATGTGGTTGTTTATATGAATATGAAATATTGTCATTACATCACATCTTTTTGTTTACATGTTTTCTTGTAATGAAGCTTACTCACGATTTGATGTTCTGCTACATACAGCTCCTTTTCCGTTCTCAGAACCTCCTAGTTCAGGTGTGGATACTCCAAGTCCAACCACAGTCATTGGTGTTAATGAAGTTGTCTCCCCTCCAGCACCTGGAAAATCGAGTTCTTCTTCACTTGTAACCTCTGTCTATGTCTCGATGTTTGTTCTACCCACTACTGTAGCTTCTATCGTAGTATTTTTTTGCTTTAATCTGAGCATGCGATGACCCCTTGTTTTGTGATTATACTTTTTATTTATCAGCTGGAATTGAGCTACTTCTTGATTGCATGGTGTATATATGATGGTTATTAACTTGTAAGGTGTTTTTACCTTGCGTTTGTTTACTTTGTAAGGCATTATTTCACTTCCAGTTTCTACAGTTGCTTTAACTGAATGCTGGTCACCTGTTGCTTATAATATGTTTCCGAAGTACAAGTTGAATGCTTAATAAGCATGCAGCTCCACATATGACAAAAGGATTTGATTTCACTCCAGTCTCCAATTAATGGTATATCCTATTGGAAACATAATTGGCCATCTTCCCTCCTGTTCTAATTGGGTGATCTTTTTTGTTCACCCGATCGAGAGAAGGTTCAAGATTCTCACGTATAAAAGAGAGTTTGGTTCGAGTTTTAACTACATGGCTTAGTTTCTGCTACTTACTATTTACTTAGGTCGTGGAAATGGGCCCATGAAACGACATCAATGTTATTTTCTCTTATGTTCCACGTAAAGAAACCATTCTAATTTCTAGCACAAATGTGAAAGCAAACTTGAAATATAACACATAGTGTTTTTTTGGTCAATCATGTTATTTCAAAGGAATACATTTTGATGTGGAATCCATTAATTGAGGATAGGTTTTGGTGGTTGCTGATGTAACTTTGTGATGTTTGTTGTACCGGCTGCATGAGATGTTTAAGCTGCTGCATGAGTTTCTCCATTTTATTGGGTATCGATGATCCTATTGTTATTCATCAGCATGAGTTTCTCCATTTTTCATTTGTTTATTCTAGATGGCATTATTTCATTTCAATTTCTATGATAGAATGAATAAATGCTAATCACAAGTCAAAAGGATGATTTCAGGCCATGCCCAGTATAAACATGTTCACACACACAAATACTGAAATACATAGATAACAAATGAGGTTATATATGATATGACTTCCCCATCTCCCTTATCCTCTGGCCCCCATTCAGATTCATCTATGATTCCATTTTAGCAGCCAAAGTCTTGACAGCATCTTCGATGGTGAGAAAAACATTATCAATCTCCTACTGTTTTGGCTATGCCTGATGCGTGGAGCTTCACGAGAACCGATTGTCCCGGATTTGTAAGAACAAGCTGGAATACATAAAGAGCAGATGGATTAAATGTTGAGTTGTAAATTATCTGGTCGCCTCGACATCATCATTGACTTACACGTATGTCTCTCAGTTGTAGACTTTTGCACAGAGCTTCAAGGGCATGAATGCCACTGGTATCTATATCCGCTACAGCTGAAAGTTTAGATGGAACAAGTGTTTTTTCTTGATAAGTATGGTATGTTGGATATATTATTAGTTGGAAATTACAAGAACAACACGAAATGGATGTTTCTTACGCGACATTTCGATTACCAAATATTGAATCCTCTGTAGTTTCTTTTCTTGAAGCTGTTCCTCTTCATCCGATAGCAATCTCAGTATCCTGCATGACAGATGCATGATATTTACTTCCATATACGTTTCCAAGAGATTCGAAATAAGTTGTAAGAGGGTTGTTAGGATCTATACCTCTCCTTTATGTAATTGGAGTTGGAAAAATAGATGGCAGAATCAACCCTCACCATCAGAACACCTGGAACTTTTGTTGCTTCAGGGTATTGTTGTATATTTCCATAGACTATAGTTCTCGGGATTTTACCTAGTACCGCAATTTTCGGCCTAGTAACTTGAAGAACTATCTTGGCAAAAGAGATACAAACCTGTTGTATTGACATTCAGAAAGTTCTTATGATAGAATGATTCGAATAAGAAAAGACCAAAAGAAAACAAATATGGATCACAGTTTGCACCAACCGCTACGAGAAGGCCTATCTCTATGGAGGAGAAAATGGCGCCAAGAAAAGCTCCCATACAAGCCACAAAGTCAAATCTATCAGTCTTCCATATAAGGATCATGGCTTCGTAATCTACTAATCCTATCACAGCTGATATTATGATGGAAGACAAAAATGGCAATTGGGGTGTACTTGAATAATGGAGTGATCGCAACTAGAGTCAGGCACACGACACATGAGAAGATGATGTTTGTCACAGCCGTTTTACATCCAGCCATGTAATTGATAGCAGAACGCGAGAACGATCCTGCAAGAAGTTAGTAACAAGATAGAGATACTATGATATTCTTCAACGCTGAAGAACCAGTTGTTTTGGTGTATTCGACCTACCTGTTGTTATGTAGCAAGATGTCATGGATCCCATGATATTCGTGCAACCTAATGCTACCATCTCTCTGTTTCCATCCAAGTGATGATCTTTAGTTGCTCCGAAAGATCTGCCAATTGCTACAGCTTCCTGCCATATGCTATTCAAGTTATCACAAGTTCTGGCTCAATTTAGCTAGGATTTTGTGTCTTGTGGTTATATTTTTCTTACAGCTAGTGCAACCATCCCTGCCACCGCACCTATTCTGAAACCTGTGGCCGCATGGCTGCCGGTGAAATAGACTTGATCCACGGATAAAGGGTTGATGCCTTTTGTAATGTGGTTTACCTCCGGTAGAAAGGTTCATGTATCAGATATTTGCTTGTCTGGGTTGTGATTCATTTACGTGAATTTTGATGTTGTCATACTTACAATTTGGACTCCTTTCTTTTCGGCATGGGTGATATAAACAAAGAAAGTCGAAATAACAACTGAGATCAATGGGGATATCGCAGCTATCCAAAAGAATTTCTTGTTCTTTTTTCCCTGATCCATGAAAAATTTGTGGGAAATATTATGATAACATCTTGGGAACTCTAGAATGTAGAAATTAAATGAAGAAAACTATACATGTAAGAAACAATATATCTGGAACTCACCACATGGTTGGCAAGTAGTAGGAAAACCAAGAAAGTTACTCCTATTGTGATGGTCTCCCAGTTCCACTCCTTTACAAATCAAAACATGTTACTTCGTGACTTAGCATCTCAGATGCGAAGGGAAAATATTGACTCGCTATTTTAGATGCTAATTCGGTACATCAGTTTCACGAAGATCTCACCCCATGATGCATATAGCTCCACACAGAATTCATCACCGGAATTATGCCGGTTTTCTTGGTGAAAGTCCGTATTCCTAGCAAACCTTTGAGCTGCTGTAGGGTAATGGTAATGGCTGCTCCTGCCTTGAACCCGACTATGGCAGCATGCGAAAGGAAGTCAGTCAAGAAACCAAGCCTGAAACCGAACACAACAAGAGTTGATAATGATCAAAGCTTGAAGTTTTTGGAGGTGTTAATATTACAAGAACGATACCGAAAGCAACCGAGTAAAAATTGTGTGGTTCCGGCAAAGAATGTGGCTGTAATCGCAAGACGTTCGTACTCCACTTTTTGCGCTACGGGGTCGAATTCCTTCGGAAGCATGATTCCTAGTAAGAGAGACACCACTGCGACAGGGCCGATGGCGATATATCTCAAGCTCCCCATGCAAACATATATCAGGGGTGGAACAAAACTACTGTCTGCAATTTGATGGAAAGAAATTCTGAGTGTTGAGATGAGTTCTCGAGTAAAGCATGTGGCAAAGAGTGGGGATGGTTTGATAATAAAGTGAAAACAGCTTACATAGCCCAAATTGTGGATCCAAGTTGGCAAGTTTTGCATATGCAATGTCCTACATGGTGAATTTGAGGCATGTTAGGAATTTGAGACTATGGATTCTAATAGAGGACGACGCAGTGCATTTTGAGGATGTGGAATACCTGAGGTATGCATAGGCTTGCTATGGTAAGTCCTGCAATGAGATCAGCTCTGAACATGGAAAATTCATACCGTCTTCCCCAGTCGAGAATCGGGAAAATCGCTTGAATCCCAAGTAAAAATTTTCTTGCTTTTGGTTGGTCCTTAAATGATCTTAGGGGATCATCATGGAAGAAAGTCTCTTTGAAGGTGAATTTGAACTCATTTAACAGACTCTGCTTAGGAGGCACTCCCACCTTGTGAACATAAGGCAAGCTATCAGCATGGCAGCATGAAGAAACCGAGCTCGAAATATCGCCTTCGTCTGCAACACGATTGCCACTCATTGTTCCAGGAAAAACAGAAAATCACCGGGAGATGTTGGAAAATGAATACGAAAATTAAGAATACAACATTTTGAATGATTTTCATTAATTTATAGGTCAGGTCACTATTGATCTGACTCGTTTACTTTATGTTGTATGCACATAAGACTTCGTGAAAACTAAAGTATAAGCACAAGAATTCTTCATCAAACAAAGTTCATGTACCCAAACATTCATAAATCACCTGAAAAGGACTATAATGGAACAAGACAAGAGTTCTCAGCTGTGATGATGTTTTATGTTGAACACGAAAATATTGATTAAAGTATATGTGTAGTGTGGCTTCACGTATAACGGACAGAGTCTAATAAATATTTCACCATGGTTTAATCTTTGCGTTCAAGAAACATTGGGCTGGATAAAAACTTATAAAATGTTTTTAAATGTATTTCTATAAATTTTTGTAAAAATATATTTTTTAAGAGAACACTTACTTTAATATAAAAATATAATTAAAAAAGTTCTTTTGTTTATTCTGTAGAAAGTAAACCAGGTTAAAAAAATAAAAGCTTTCTACAAAATCTCACCTAAAATTTCTTGAATTTCGTTTCACTTATAAAACATTCGTTTTACAAAGAATTAATTCTATTAGCCAACGTGAGATATCTAATTTTAAAAACATCTGTACTTAACAAATTTTATAATATAGCCTTATATGTTTAAATATTATAATATCCTTATTTTGCCTTTTCTCTATATCAGTTATTACAACTTAATATATAAAAAATTCTAAACAATCAATACATTTATTTTGAGTTTAATATGAAGTTTATTTTAACAATCAATAAAATATAATTTTGTACGAAAAATATTCTAAGTTTTGGTGAAGACAGAAATCAGTTCAAAGGCTATTAGATCTGATAAGACATAGAGGACGACAAACCGGTCACCAGGTCAGGCTAAGTAAAGTCAACTTAGTTTATAGAACAATTCAGATCGGATCACGCTAAGTAAGGACGATTTAACGTTTGGACCAGTTCAGAAGGACAATCAGATCAGAGCTCGGTGGAGCTTCATGAACAGATTGATACAGATCATAGCAAGTTCCACCGAGTATCTTCAACACCTGGAACAGTTCAGATCGGAGCCTAAGAGATAACAGATCAGCTTAGGTGCTTCTATAGAACATATCATATCAGAGTGGAGCTTCGAAGCAGTTCAAGAGAAGAACAGATATGTGGAGCTTCGCATAGATCAGGTTCACGGAAAGAGAATTGTACAGAGCAATCTTCACGACAATGACTTAGCAAAAAGAGTAGCAAATATGCTTTCAGCATAATATCATATATGTCAGAGTTCAGCCGTAAACAAAACTTGCCACCTTGTGAAAACATTTAATGGAAGAGTACGGATCAAAGAACAATATAAATGATCATTAAATGCATGAACGAGGATTCAAGGATATACCTACCGGATACATTTATTACCATTTGAATTCCGAGAGCATAAAAGGAAGATCAAGTGGAGATATATATATATATATATACACGCGACCACAATGAAAAGACCCTTTCTACAACTGCACTTGCGAATTTTTCCTTTCAATCTGAAGATCAAATTTCATTGTTTTTCAGTTTAAATCTTCTGTAAAGTATGTTAACTGAGAGTTGAATACACTAAACTTTTTTACAAACACATATTATATATTTGAAAAGCTTTTTTTCAACTTTTTTTCACAGCATGCGTGTTGTATTAGAGTTTCTATAGCTTGTGTGTTGTTTGTCGATTGATACTAGGAGTCAGATAGGGTGCTACCTGACTAAGTAGATATGGATAGTGTGTATTTTACATCAACGTTTTCTAGCAGAATCTTTCCAGTTTGGAAGAAGTGAAGGCATATAAGCGTTGTTTTTAACTTACATAAATAAACTCGACTCTCTAATCTGTTTTACTATTTCAATTTGCATACATTGCTCTTTAATTTCACTGCTCAATGTGATCACATATTTACTTATTTCACTATAAAGTAGATCGGATTGAGTGCAAGAATTAGCTTCTAACAGAATTGATGCTTGACAATTTACTTTGGAAAGCCTACACTTAACTTAGTTTCAAAAAGGTTGGTAATCTTTGACTTAGCTCCCAAAGGTAATCCACTCGACCCTTTCCCAACCTATACAAGGGGAGCGTTCCAAAACTCTTTTAAAACATAAAGGTTCCGTTTGGACACATTTTATAAAAATATTTGTATGAAAGTGTTTTAAAAAAATTTCTTGCAAAACGTTTTGAAAATTCTTTTAAAGGTAAGTATGTGTTTGGACAACTATTTTATAAAAATATTTTAAATTAAAAAATATTAAATAATTATTTTAGAAAACGATTTATAATTAAGAAATGATATTAAAATAGCATTTGAATGATTAATTTAACAAAAAAAAATTAATTGACCATTCGCATAAAATTTACTTATATTTTGTATTCTAAAAACATTATAAAACATAATTCACTTGTATTTCAAAAAGTGTATTTCAAAACTAGTTTTTTAAAAATATTTTTCAAAAACATTTTATAAAATCTTGTCCAAACACATACTTTAAGTTTTATTAACTTTAAAAACACTAAAAACGTTTTTATAAAACGTGTTCAAACGGAGCCAAATTGTTTGTAAGTAGAGTTTTTTCACCCCTTCTAAACTATAAACCATAACTTTGATCCTATCAAGGGATATCAAAAATCTGATTCGGATCTTGATTTCCAACAAATTTACTATAGTTAATTTTTTTCATGAGTTGAATTTTCAATTTGATTTTAGTTTGATGCATTTATTCATAATCGTATTAGTACATAATACTACAGATAGTTTGTCTATCCATTTATTGTAAAATAATAAATTTAATAATAATAATAATACTACTACTACTACTAATAATAATAATAATAATAATAATAATAATAATAATAATAATAATAATAAACAACTTCTCATCAGTATTCCTGTTATTATAATTATTTTAAAATTTATAAATATATTATTAAAATTTTACTTTATGTATTTCTAATTTAAAATTTTTAAAAGTAAAGTTTGATTGCACTAACTTGTCAAATGGTAAAATTGAATTATACTTAATTTACTACTTTTTAAAAAACTATTTCATCTAATCTTTTATTATATTTTAAAAAAGCAATTAATATTTTATTGACCATAAATTGTTTATAGAATTTTCCTAATTCTATATCTGTGGACATATGTAAACTTAAATGATAAAAATAAGGAATCTTTTAAGGGATATTTTGGAACTTAAGGCCACTTTTAAATTCTCTGAATTGATTTCACACGTGGCAAATGATAAGACGGCAAAGCGGTTTCCGGGTCCGAAGATTGAGACCAAGATGTAGTTTATTTTTAATAATAAGAAAGAAATGAAGTTTAAATTAAAATCTGATCAGATAATTTCTACGTTGAAGTTTTCAAGGAATAACTAAACTTTTTTCCACGTTTAACTTTTCTGCCGTGCAGTGCCGATTGAAACCCAAACAAGAATGAAAGACAAATTATATGATAATAAATTAAAATCACCTTCAATTATATATTGAAATTATGAAAGCATCCAACAAATTAAGACAAATTATGCATGAATATAATAATATGGTATACACGTGTTTATTCGTATAAATTATGTAATAATAAAATGAAAGAATGAATAACACAATTATTTTTTTACTCTAAATTGTTATTAAATTCATGTCGAATATTAGATGAAACAAAATTATTGTAGATTTAACTCCGTGAATAAAAAATTTAAATATTTTGCTTGTTGAGTTTAGCATATTTGAATGAGAGATGTACTCCAAAATGGTGGAAAATGACTATTTGCGGGCGGCAGATTTATATTCTAGGTGATAAAAATATAATTTGAATTGGACTGAAACTCTATATCTTAGATTTTATATTTTATATATTGTATATTTTCTATATGTTTGTGATGTACCATGAACGTTGTGATTTCCTGTGGTTTAACTCGATGAAAAACTTCAAAATTGTTGATTTAACTAAAAAAAAAAAAAAAAAAAAAAAAACCAACAATAACTAATATAAATAATGTTTTACTATAAATAAACACGGTTTTTGCTAAATCTAAATTATGATATGATTAACACTTAATTAATAATATTTTATTTAAAAAGAAATCCAGGGTATAAAGTCCCGCCTGCCTATTCAACGCGCCTCTTATACGTCGGGAAAAGTTCGCTTCCGTGAAGTTGGTGTGTAGGGATGAATTCAACCGCAGACCTCTCCCACGACTCGATATCTGCCTCAGTTTGTTTACAAAGTTCTCTTTCTTTCAGGACTCCGATCAGAACCCAGTTTAGGATCTCCCTTAGCCAACAAGATTATAACCCAGTTCAAGAAGCTATATATGTTGTTCGGAAATGTTCATATCATGAATGTTTTATTTTATTCGAATGTTTTTTCCATGTAAGCTCATGACGAAATCGAAAATGATCATGTCTGTCTGAGGGTCCCGATTGTACATGTTACGTATGACAGAACACTAAGATCACACAAGAGAATATAGATTAACTAGGAAAGTAAGCACTTGTATTACTCTTTAGGAAAATGTTAACAACGATTACAGAACGCTGGGCAAGTCCCCGTCACTCTCTAGCCTACAGCTAGATCTAACGGAATAATATTCTACATAAACGTCCCCTTCTCTCCCCCGCCACTACTTATCACGTTCCCCTCGCCTTTCTTAGTGGGCCTTCAGACTCCTCTTATATACGTGAGCTATACTGGGTTTGGACTTATCAGTTGGCTAGGGCTTATCCGTTGGATCCATAATAGTCCCCCTGTCCCTAATGATCTCCCCCAACCTCAAATTGCGTGTCTTTCTTGTTGAAATCCTAGATGAGTGTCCCAAGCCTCGAAAACTTCCCGTTCTCAGAAAGCTTTATTTTTGTCAACTCGATTCTGATGACATCAAACATCTGACCAAATTCACCTAGAAGTTGGAATTTTCTACGTTCAACTTACAAGACAATGCTGCCTCATGAAATTTTTTTGGAGCCCAGTGATTTAACTATTCTGGTAGATGTCTTGGAAAGTTTGGCCTGAGTGCTTCTTCGGACTCTTCGGCATGGCGAAATTCTTCGGTGACATAATTATTGAGAGGAATGGTTTGCAGGCCAAGATACTATTGATTTGATGCGGCAGTTTGAATCACTTGGAGTACATAGTTTATTTTTTCGCCGACGTGAGTTTCCCTATCCATTCTACTCTCATTATTGCGTGGTGACATAATTTTTAGGCATCACATAATTGTGTCTTAACCTTCAACGAGAATAGCTACACAGGGAAATGCAGTCGTGGTTTCTTGAATTTTCTCCCATGATTTTCGTTTTTTCCTAGCGAGTTGAACCAAGTGATCGATGTTTTACTTCTAGCTAAGTGGTGTGATGATTTATTTATATCCTAATTTTTAAGGACGTTGGTTATAATGATGTTTATTTTTACAACATTTTCTATACTTGATTTGTATTTTTACCATGGATTGTCGTAGCGGTGAGGTTTTATCACAAAACTGATCGAGGACATTGTTTAGTCCTCCATTTGATAATTTGTCATTATGTCGTCTACATGATAGTAAGATATAACTAATCATGATAATAAAAAGAATAAGACGTGGGATTGTATTTTATATTAATGATTAATGTGAGATAAATAATTAAATATTTAATTGGTTTAATAAATAGTGAAAACCAACTGACGTATTTCACGACTCTTTGGTACAAGGATCCTCGCCACAAGAAAATAATGTTAAAAAATGTGGCTACACGTTTGATTAATTTATCACAATTTCGAGAACTTGTGTCTCGAATAACCCAAGATTAGATGCATAGGATTTAGTTGACTTGTCTACTGCATTTTTGCTGTGAAAGATTTGCCATATAAAAAAAATATTCGTCCCAACTTGAAACTTTCATGCTAATAACATCCAATTATTTCGTTGTTCTTATATAGTAATATTAGATAAAAAGTGTTTCAATATTAAATAAAGTTCTAAATTTTCTCTATATTAGTATGACTCATTTCCAACTTCTCAGTTGATGATATACACATAAACATATACATATATATACATATACATACATACGTACATATATATATACATATACATATACATATACATATATATATATATATATATATATATATATATATATATAATTTTGATAGTATGGGCGCCTACAATTGGCGCCTGGTGCTCAGGTGTCCACCATATCAAATTTGTATACATACATACATATATATATATATACATATACATACGTAATGTGAGCAAATGGTAATATGATAGGAAAATATAATTCAAACTAACTCAACAATTAGGCCAAAATTCTGCCTTCTTCACTTTCGAAATGCTCTCCAGCACACCAGATGGCGACACGTGTCCCATCACTGTAACTCTCTTGGCCTCCAGATCGATGCTGAATGACGTCACGCCTGGAAGATATCACCATTACACTTTTTTTTTAGATTAACCATTACATACTTATTATGATTCCATAATTACTAAGAAATTTAATAAATAAATTTTTGATTCCATATATCTAATGACTGTCATTAGATTAAAACCGAGGTCAAATATTGAGTTTAGATCAATGTTAACCATTAAATAGTAAGAGATTGAGCAATAGTCGTTCTTTAGGATATCATTATGAAGTCATTTTTCATTTAAAAATAGAATTTATATATGTGGATTGATTAAAATTATGACGATTAAGGTTAAGCCATAATCACAGAAATTACCTTCCATTTTCGACAGATGCTTCTTCACTTTACCAGCACAAGCTTGACAGTGTAGAGATACTCTCATTACAACTACCTGTCAAACCTTAAAATCCTCGTCCACTAATCCCATCAAAAAGGCAAAAAACTTCAAAAAAAAAAAAGGCCAACAGAGAGAAACTAACCTGGAAAACTTGATCAGATAATGCAACCGATCTCATAACTCGATCGGGCCCTCTTTCGATATCCTTTTTGACAGATGAAACAGGAGGATACGATCTTACAGTACTGGTTGTCGAAAGAGCCCCTGTTTTGCCCAGTCGAATGCATTTCGAGCCATCGACCAGTCTTGTTTGATGGAGAAGCGATGTGCCCAGTCTCCGGGGGACGATTACGGACCGGTGATCGTGAGCCATGCACACGGAGGTGGAAGCTGGATTCTGGCACATGAAACCCTTCATTTTCTTGGCTGCCTTCATGGTTAATTATGAGGATTCTATGTTTTTCTTGTATCTATGTACGAATACATATATATATATGGAGAATTAGGGTCATCCAAAGCTATCAGGTTCGAGGTTTTGCTCGTGCTTTATGCCAGCGATTGACTTTTCATGCTAGTGATATGGTGTGTTTGTATAGCGTTTGAAGGAGAATTGTTTAGGGTAAGAAGGGTCGGAATGTTTGTTTTGTTAAAATGTTTGGAATAATGTGGTTGGCCAATTATGCATTTTCAGATAGTGACACTGTTTGATATAAATGTTATGCGTCTTGACAAGAAATTAATTAGAATTCCATAATCAATGGTATTTAAAATATTGATGGGTTATGGCCGAATCATTGATCTCCTAGGCCCAGGCTGAGGCCCAGTCCACAAAGAATCAGGATTATTACCGGTAGTTGGGGGTCCAATGACCTCATAACAAATTGACCATTGAGTCACAAAGAAATGGACTCGCTCAGACAAGGTCCATAAATCATTCAACGCTCTCTATAAATAGACAGTTTCACCTCTTTTTTAAGGTATGTTCTCAATAAGCAGCAATTGGTTCTTGAATTATTAAAACTTTCGAGCAACCACTGACTTGAGCGTCGGAGTGCCTTCATCGGGATACCTCCCGGCGCCTCTAACTTTGCTTTGTGACGCATGTAACAATCCAATCAAAATCCTTCATTGAAGCCCTCGCAGGATCCCAACTTATTCGCTGAGTTGTCAAATCGACCCATCCGATTTTTAGGCAACTATCAAATATAATTTTTTTTAAAAAAAAAAGATGAAGGTAAGTGGAATAGAAAATATACTTATCAAACTAGCATGAAATTTTATACGATGGGAGCAAGCGAACAAATTAATATATCAAAATTTATCTGTTATTATACTTTTTTAGAAAAAGGATAAAAATACTATTATAAAAAAAATCAACTTAAAAAAGTATAAGTATAAAAAAAATTAAAATATTTTTATTCAAATATGCGTTGGTCCCAGTGCCAGGCCCAAGTACAATACTACCCGCTTATTCGTACAAATAGTAAATACGTAGTTAAGACGCATCAATCTGATAGTCGACCATAATAAAATTGGAAAAAGGTGAAGAATTAATGCATTCATTAATAGGTCAATCGACCTAAACAACTACTAATTTTTAATATTTTAAGAATTTAGAATTTATACTCGGGGGATCTTTTTTAAAGAATTTATAAATCATAGTGACCTTATTTCAAAAATCATCATAGTTACCAAAAAGTAGGAAGTATAAATAATTATTTTAATGATATATTTGTGATACATAAAATAATGTAGAAGCATATTATATTTTCGACATAGGCATGGCATATGTTACTAATTCATGTTTGGATCTCCCACATATCTAATATGAGCTCGTATAATTCATGAATTATACTATATTATTGCATATAAATACTACAACCAAAAGCAAAAAAAAAAAATCGAAAAAATAAAAACCTATGAAAACCAAAGTGATAATTGAAAACTATATATAAATATTTTGATTAAATAAAACTTTAATGATGCTGACGGCAATATGTGGTTTAAATTTATAATTACTGAGTGCAATAAATTGAGATGGGGACTGAAAATAGACATCAGCCTGTAAATAAGTGCATGGGATTATGATTTTTGGTATGGATTTTATGGTGCCACGCACGGACCTATTATTACACTATTTGAAAGGGAATACTCGAATTAAATAAATAATAATAATAATAATAATTTCTGAGACCATCTCGAATGGCTTATGGCTTCTTCACCTACGACCTTGGTCTGTTAAAATATATAAACGAATTTATTATTTTGAAGCATACCAGTTAATTTAAATAAATTATGAAATATCAATTATTGATACAAATTAATGGCCTACCACTTTCGGACCACCATGAAAGCAATAAGACTTGCAAGTTCAATGAGAGTTGGATGGAGGCCATTAAATTTCTGCCATACAAATGACAGGAAAACAACTTGTTGGATGACATTGACACAAGCCCTATATAGTGATATTCCCACTATCAATATATACTTTCACTCTCCATTTATCTGTAGTATAATAAATATATTATATTTATTGCGAAGTATCCAGATATTTAATATTCAACAGACTCTCAAAAGAAAGATCATATAACAATTTAGAATAAAAAAACCCTGAATGGGGTGATTGTCAATATCGATTTATTAGTAAAAAGCATTCTCCAAAGTTTCGAATTATCGAAGTAAGAACTTTACGTGAGAGTTGATGCATCAAAAGAAGAATTGGGATTTTTATGGTCGGAAACCCAGAGTGTTTCTCGTTGAGATTGAAATTCGACCATTATGAATAATATAAAAAATTTGTCTTTTGTTAATTCACATGTATGAAGTTTAAAAAATGTTAGTCTATTAATGGGTTAACCCCTTATATAGGTCAGAGGTCCATTGATCCATACATGTTTTAAATCGAGAGATATGCACGAATATGCAGGGATTCGGGGGAGAAGACTTATATACGAAACCAAGAAGTTGTCATTCCATGTCATGGATGACGCATGCGTTTACTATACTCCAAGGGCCACGATGAGCAATATGTAACTTGTTACTACAGCAAATTGCACTTATCTACCATAATTTTAATATGGTCAGGACGCTTTTTGAAGCATTATATTTCCCTTTGAGAATTAAATTAAATAATATATTACCGATAATTCTAAATCTTAAAATTTATTTTCTTAATATATCTGAAAATACATATCTAAAAAATTCATGGTACAGAATGGGCTGTTATATACATTATCTGTTGGTTTACTTTTCTTTACCAAACATTGGCCCGATGCCGAATTTTGAATTCAAGGCCCGATAATCCTATACATGAAATTTTTAAATCTAAGTTAAGGGCCTAACAATTTTGTTTAAATGTAAGGCCCAATATTCCAAGACATTAAAATTTTTAAATCTAAGTTACGGGCTAAACAATTTTGCTATTTAGTATAAATTATTCAATAGGTTCTATTAGTGTAACCGGCTTTTGAATATCGTAGCAAAGGCCCATAGCTAAAGCAAATATTTTTTTAAAAAAAAAAGCATACTTAATTGGTTATCTCAATCAACTATATACATTGTATAGATTTTTGAGACTATAAAATAGGCAATAGATAATATCTATTAGATGTTATCATGCAAAATGTTAGATAAACCCTAAATTTCTATTTGATTATTTAATACTTTATAATTTACAGCCGGGAGTATCTAACGGAGCGTACTAGAAAAAAATGAAACTATATTTATTTGGAAAAACGGACTATGTTAAATTATATTTGGTCTCCATACAAAAATTTTAACACCAAATGAATAGTATTTATTTTGGCCCGATATTTGAAAAGAAACAGATGTAGTCATACGTCGAGTAATAAACAAAATTATTTAGTAATCATATTTAAAAAATAATTCAAATTAATTAAAAATTTATAAACATGTCACCTCGGTTAAAAGTCAAGTTAATCGGATAACATGAATGAGTCACTCCTTCTCGAACAATCCTCGGTCGGAGTTTTATGGTCTACGTGTTATACTAAAATGTTGCCGAATTTCATAAGTTGCATAGTTTTTATTTATTTAAATGAGCACTAAAAACCAAATATTGCTATTTATAAGCAGATAATGCCACATAACGATCGTTCTTTTGCAACTGAGAGAAGCTCTCATTTTAAAAAAATAAAAATAAAGTCGATGCAAGTCATATTGCTTTCTATTTGGGTTAATAATGTAATACGATAATATTAGGATGGACGATCTTTCGAGAAACTCTTATACTAAGTCGCACTGTTTAATCTGGTTGATTAGGTGGATCGGACGTGTGTGATGTCAAATTTTAATAAATAATACTATCTACTAGTGTACGATCGATGGTAGGATAACGGATAAGGTGATCTTTAAATATATCGACATTACCAACATATAGATATGCACCTCCATGAACCCACTCGTCTTTCAGATCAACCTTAACACACACTATAAATACATTATGTGCTCCACGTATATAAGAAAATAAAGTTGTATCTCAGCTAATAACTATGATTTTTGATCTAATGATAAGAGTTCAATCCTATTAGCGTCATGTGTTATATGTTGTTTGTAAAATAGCTTAGTTGCAAACTTGAAAAAGGAAAATTGTACTTTGAAAACAATCAAACATTTGAATGATAGAATGAAACGTAAGCAATGAATTTAATTTGGGATGGGAGAAGTAGATCTTCCAATTTAAGGAAATAAACAAATTTCATAAATCTGAAAAATATTTTTAAGAACTAACGTTCAGCTAATAGCCTAATAGTAGAAACAAATTCGAGCAAAGTTAAAACCTTGGGGGATAATATTAATAAAGAACACTAATTGATAAAATCGAGAACGTATACAAACTATATGTGTATAAATTATTTATATTCCCCGATAGGAATTCATATCAACTATATAACTTGCTAAAATGTTCCATCACTAGAAATTTATGTTTTTTTTAAAAAAAATTGTGTTTACATTATTTTGTAACTTAATGTCCCGGGAAGAAAAGTAGGGAATTTTTAATTTACCATTAAAAAATTAACAAAATAAGTCTTACTGTAGTTTAGTTTTTTTTTTTTTTTTTTGATAGAGAAGAAAAGAAAACAACTTAAATCGCCACATACACGAACAATAATTTTCGAATATTCAAAATTCAAACTATATACTAAAATAATTCCTTTTTCTTATTGATTGATGTGAGACTTATTTCTACGCCAGATGCAAACTTATAACCCATCCTCCTTTATTAAATATATATTTGGATCAATTCATATTATATTGATTCAAGACTTGAGAGCTGTCCAAATACATTTCTTTTTCCAACAATTTGTTGATTAGTCTAACCAAAGTCGTATTTTAATATCCATTATTAATTAAAAACAACCACTAAAACGTCATTATCCAAATCTAATTACGTTTTCTCTAACATTCTTTCCCTTATCCCATTTGGCCAAAGTCATGTGCATGAAAATCCTACCATATTACAACACAACAAAATAATACTTTATCCTAAGTCTAGATAGAATTAGTACTTGATCAAAGTTTTAACTTACCTTGATTTGTTTCTTATAATTTAAATGTTCTTAGATAATTATATAATTTTAAACCTCAAATAGAATATTAAAAACACTTCTAAGCCAAATTTATTATTATATTTTACAAATTAATCAAGTTGACTAAACTGATTGATGACTTTAATAAATAATCATGTCACTAGACTACTTTTCAATACATGATCTATAGAAAATTAAAGCTTAAATGTAATAGTTTTCTCTTAACAATATAATAAACATATTCCATATTTAAATATATCGTCGGCACGATCAACTTGATTGAATTGTTATTGTTTTATCGAAAATTATAGATTACGTTGATTTTGAAATCCAATTTTTAATTCATATAGCACCTTAAAAACTATTTTAATCCTAATATGTGTGGTTCAAATAATCTAAATAAAAAACTAGTTCAAGTACAAAGCTTTCTCAAGTGAACCAATTGTAAATAAATAGTTATTAGTAATAAAATTTAAATTTAGTGATAGATTAAAACAAATTTAGCAACTACACGATTGTAATTTTACTATAATTTTTTATCCATTAAATAATGTTGAAAACTTTGTTACTCTACAAAAATATATAACAATACCGCTATACATAATATCTTATAATTATTTTATATTCAATTTTTATTTATCAAAAGTTACTAAAGGGTGTGGAAATGGGGGTGAGATCAAAAATTTGTTAGTCTCACAAAATAAAATATCTGAAAATACGACCACTTAATAAGGTTTACACCTCATCTCGCCATTTGATATTGGAATTTGGAAATCCCTCCCTATTTCTCCCATAATTTTTTGTTTTCGTGTTTTTTCCGCGGAATCTGAAGACTGGTAGG
The DNA here is from genome assembly GCA_001598015.1 of Dorcoceras hygrometricum. NCBI lineage: Eukaryota > Viridiplantae > Streptophyta > Magnoliopsida > Lamiales > Gesneriaceae > Dorcoceras > Dorcoceras hygrometricum. Next base: position 61,026 of record KV001282.1, on the reverse strand, counting down.
TTATTTTGTCAATGAGTTTGAGGTAAATAATTTGTTTATCTTTGTTGATGTTGGTGGTGTTGTGGTGTATGAATTCTTGCTTGTTTGCGGTTCTTGGGGGGGTCTCAATTTGAGGATTTCTCTCTGAGCTGGATTTTTTTAAAATAAAAATATCACATGTTAACAACATTTTGGAGTTCTTATTTATGGTGTTATTGGTAATTGATCCTGAATTGAAATTTTTGTATTTTGGGTGCTTTAGCTTTCAAATTACGTATGATATGGCTCAGCAAGGAAATTTGATCGCTGGATTGATATCCAGATTAATTATGAAATTACGTATGTGTTTGATAGTGTAAAATTCAGCTGTTGGCATGATTTTTTGTTCCATGATTAGTTTGAGACTTTAGGGAGCTTCAGTTCAGTCTTCCTTCTCTTTGTTCCACAGAGGAGACCTCGACTTTTTGTGAGACTGTGATATGTGGTTGACTTGTGACTGGAATAGTAGGTCCATAACAGCTAATGCGATCGATTTTATATTTCTTGATATTCCCTCGGATTTAAGATCCTGATTACATTGGCTGCATATTTTGCCATTGATGTTGTTTCGGTATGGAACTTTGGTAGTTTTTGTTTTATTTGATATGAGGAGCTTACTAGTGAAGAATGTTTGTGGTTACACTTCGTAATTTAAGTAATTTCATTTGTTCTGATCATTGACTTGTAGGTCTTTGACATTATCTAGGAAATTTCCCCTGCATATGATATAGAAGTTGGTGGTCAGTTCTCTTTGTTTTTTCTCATAGGGTTAAGAAAAGACTCGATGGGAGCTAGATTGAGTCTTAATAACCATAAGGTGAGCTCCAGTGACATCTTTGAGGTGTCGCAAAGTGAAGCAAGTAAGAGATTACGGACATTTGACGGTTTTTGGGATGAAAATCCACGACTGATTCCTAGTCTTCCTGATGAGCTATCGATTCAGATTCTAGCCCGGCTCCCAAGAGTTTGGCATTTCAACGCAAAGCTGGTTTCAAGAAGCTGGAAAGCTGCTTTAACTAGTGGTGAACTTTATAAACTAAGAAAAGAGCTTGGTGCAACGGAAGAATGGCTATACATATTGACTAAGATTGACGGTACTAGGCTCGTATGGTATGCGCTGGACCCAGTATCCAAGATCTGGCAACGGTTGCCTCTAATGCCAAATGTTGCTGCCGAAGATGGAACGAGATGGGGCCTATCTGGTCTTCGATTGTGGAACTTGGTCAATTCAAGCGCTGTTGCAGATGCCATTAAGGCTTTGTTTGGGAGGAAGGATGCATTGGACCAAATCCCTTTTTGTGGTTGTGCAATCGGAGCTGTTGATGGCTGCCTATATGTACTTGGTGGATTTTGTAGAGCTTCGGCCATGAAATCTGTCTGGCGTTATGATCCTGTTGTAAATTCTTGGACTGAAGTGGCTCCCATGTCTACTGGCAGAGCTTATTGCAAGACTGGTGTCTTAAACAACCAACTTTATGTTGTTGGCGGTGTCACTCGAGGGCGAGGCGGGCTTACTCCTCTGCAATCAGCAGAAGTTTTTGATCCATGCTCTGGTATATGGTCCGAGGTACCTAGCATGCCGTTTTCTAAAGCTCAGGTGCTGCCTACTGCTTTTTTAGCTGACCTACTGAAACCTATTGCAACCGGGATGACCCCATATAGGGGAAAACTATACGTCCCTCAAAGCTTGTATTGTTGGCCATTTTTCGTCGATGTCGGAGGAGAGGTCTATGATCCAGAGACAAATTCTTGGGTCGAAATGCCATCTGGCATGGGGGAAGGTTGGCCTGCTCGGCAAGCCGGAACTAAACTAAGTGTCATTGTTGAAGAGGAGTTATATGCATTGGAGCCATCTAGCTCGCTAGATAGTGCCAGGATCAAAGTGTATGATCATCAGGATGATTCTTGGAAAATAATCGAAGGGGATGTACCAATTCGCGACCTTGCTGATTCAGAATCCCCATATCTACTTGCAGGTTTGCTCGGAAGATTGCATGTGATCTGTAAAGACGCAAATCATGATATATCAGTTATGCAAGCCAGTAGGCAAAATCGGCTTGATCCCACTCCATCTACCCCAACGGCTAATCTAGGCGAATCTTTGCAAGAGTTTTCAGAATCTGTTTCAGGATCATGGGAAAATATTTGGAAGGTTATTGCCACCACAAATGCAGGATCTGCAGAGCTAGTTAGTTGCCAGATACTTGATATCTAGCTCGAGCACTAGACCAAGTAAAATCTATGTCCTAATCTTGCACTTCCTGCCTATGACTGGTCAGTTTACAAATGTTACATAATAATATGACCGCTGTTGATAAGATTCAGGCACCTTAGCATAGTAAATATATATCCTTGATGTTTGAATATATCTTTTCTTGCAATGCGTTATCTGTCCGATTTGCATGTCTGTGAGAGCTACATTTTGAATGGCATTCCAAAGGAAATTGTAAAGGGTGATGCATTTGAATAGTTTTGTTCGGAAGATATTCCGTCAGTATATGCACATTTACACAGTCCAGTGATGACTATTTACATCTATCCCAACTCAGTGAATGACAACCATTTCTTCTTAACAAAGCATATATAATTTTATTGAGCTGACTTTCCGAGTCTTTCCATTTGTCTATGAGAGAAGACTCCTCAGCCTCTTCGAAGCCTCTATTACGTTTTCTCTGTGACCAAATGCAGTAACCCTTATAAACTCTTTTCCTGCCGGTCCAAATCCAGCCCCTGGAACTGTTATTATGTGTGCCTTCTCAAGTATTAAATTGAAGACGTCCCAGGAATTTGAACCTGGAAAATGAACCCATAGATATGGTGCGTTTTCACCTCCATATGCCTTAAGTCCCAATGATTTAAAAGTCTCCAACAGTATCTCTGCATTCTCCTTGTAGTAATCAATAAGAGAACGTACACTCTGCACACAATTTTGTAAGAAGTATTCATCAACACTAAAACTTCTCCACTAGTGGGTGGACTCAAATATCTAATGGAGTAACTTGATGAATTTTAGGAAAGAAACTTATATGATTGGGAAAACACAACTATTGATAAGATAATATTTAGGGGTAGAGAACAAGGGCCACTTCAAAATGAGAAGCCACCTGACTGGAGGCTTTCGACCTCTCTTGCCCTCTCCTAGATCTTCACCTTATTACAATCACTATTGGGGAACACAATATTCTAATTCACCTTGAAACCCTCTGCGGATAAAGTAGCAAGGCCACCAGCCTGAGCTATCCTAGAAGCACCGTTGAAGCAAGTAGTAACAATGCGGTTGAAGTCGTTTATGACACATGAACCATTCGAATACAAGAGATCCTCAGGCACCACAGTCCAACCAAGACGGACCCCAGTGAATCCTGCTATCTTCGAAAAGGATGAAATTTCAATAGCAACCTGCAGCGTAGACGATATAGTAATCAACCTTCATACGGACAACACAAACTTTTGAGCCAGTATTTTACCTTTCTAGCACCAGGGATCTCGTATATTGATCGAGGTCTTTCATCTGTGATGAAAACAGCATACGACGAGTCATACACGATAATCGAGCCATTCTCCTGAGCAAACTGCACAAGTTGTTCCAATTGTTCTCGGGTAGCAGCATGACCGGTTGGATTGTTTGGAGAGCAGAAGAAAATTATATCAGACCGCTGAGTTTTCGAAAGCTCGGGGAAGAACCCATTACTAGGCTCGCATGTCATGTACTTGATATTCTTATATCTCCCTGATTCTTTGTCAACATCTCCGCTCTGACCAATTATCACACTTGAGTCTACATAAGCCTGTACAATACTCTAGTTAGTTCGCAGAAGCCCTTATTGTGCAAATATCAAGTATTTCCTTACCAATGGAGAAAAAAACTATTGAAACAAAGCTCGACTATTACCGGAAATGTAGGATTTTGGACGGCTACCGACATATTTGAGCCAAATAGCAGCTGCAATAAAATAGAAACACAGATAAAAACATCAACCAACTCTGGCGAGCAACAAAGAAAACCATGCACCTTCAAGAACTCGTTATATTAATATACCTGAACGCGAGAGATGTCGCATTGTGCACCATCCGATACAAATACTTCCATGTCCCGTATACCAGTTTGTCCATAGAATGTTTTTGCTATTGCCTTTCTTAGTTCCTGAAACAGTCAAACTTAAGTTAATCTGTGGAAAAAACGAACTTTCCGCAACTAAAGAAACATGAAGGATTTCGAAAATTTAGCTTTCTGTCGACTGAGATGATAAAAATAAGAGCTTCAGCGATGTTAAAGATGTCAGTTAATTCGTTTTTTACCTTGCATCCTTGCTCAGCTCCATAGCCTCTATAACCTGTAGGTGTTGAAAGGCCAACTACATACTGCAATATAGAATGTTAAAGGCAAATTGTTTACACCTGTTTGATGATATTAACGGCAGCATAGCTGGCTCTACATAATGGATAGCTAAAAAACTGGGATTTTGTGTCTTTCTTCGTCGTTTATATCCAGATCTCCATGTTTATGCATCCCATATGAGAGAACAATCATAATTTTCAGTTATTCCAATAAATCACGAAGATGAGAAAATCCAAGAAATCAACACTCCAACATAAGAGCACAGACTGGAAGTAGTTTGTTTTGTAGCCCATATCGATGGTGATACTGACAAGAAAATTTCTGGCAAACTGCAGGACTAACGATTATGGATCCCCTTGCTGCTTAAGAAGCAACGGGAATCTTCTCTAAAAGAGGAAGATTAGTATTATTAAGAAAACCCAACAATAATCATTCATAATTAAATCTGACAGATTAATGAGACTATAACTTTTAAAGGGGAAATTATGATGGAGATTAACAAAAAAAAACCTTCCAATTATGAGGCCTAAGTGCTAAAGCAATTGCAGAGACAGAAAAGTTAGTCCCAGCATGCATGATTTAGAAACAAGAAGCTAGATGTTACAACGAGATATGAGTTTTATTGGACAAATATGCATTAGATGGCTATTTTAGACTACTTATGATCAGCTTTAATTAATTTTATTGAAGAATATACAAGTTACCTGGAAAAATTAACATAGAGACAGCAGAAACTAGATTATACCAATATGAACTTTTAGCTAGGATTCACATTGAGAACAGAGGAATATTAAGGTGCAAAGAACTATAGCCAACCATCATTAATTTCTATTGAAAATAGTTACAAATGCCAACAAAATACCGAGTGCAGTTTGGAATACTCGACCATTTCAAATCATGAAGAATGCATTAATATTCTGATCAATGAATGCAGTTTAGACCATAAAGGAGTCCTTCAAGAAAAAGGATCACAAACTTACATTAGCCATGCTCGAAGCTACGACATCTGGCAACGGCTGTGTGGTGTCACCAATGCCAAGGCTTATGACTTTTGCATCAGGATACTTTTTGGTGTGTTGAAGTTCACGTGTAGAAATCTGTGAGGTAAGACTTTAGATTCATGATAACTAAATCACTCGTTGATTATTTTCTGGTGATCTTTTATAATTTTGATGGCTGGTTTGAATTCAATTCATGAAGCACTCATAAGAAATTCACCGGATAAGGCATTAAAACAAGAAATTCACCAGATAATAATCAACCAAAATTTGCATGGACAAGGCTAGAACAATACCAACCTCAGGAAACAAATAGTTATTTTGCAGCCTCTCCAACTTTGGATTACGAGCAACATTTGTTCGATAATTGTTATCTGTGTCAATCATATAACTAACCAGCAAATGAAAAAATTGAAAATACAACTTGAATAATTGCAGACATGTACCTTTTTCATTATCCTGTGCTGTGATCCTGCATAAAAATCAGTTGAAGACAGGATATTATGACAGGGGCAATCATGTACAAATAATCTGCTTCTGAATTAAAAATGAAACTCAGTCGAAGACGTTACTTAGATTTAGCGTGCAAGGAGGTTTTGCATGGCATGAAACTGAAACATATATATTTCAGCATGTTTTTCTATAGCTTATGTTCGCATATAGTAATATTTATGTCTGAATAGATTATCTATGAGTATTAATGTTGTGCAAGAATGCCGAATTTATACCCGTTATAATTCATTAATGAATGTTATGTGTCACTTTCGCCATGCAGCCACACATCATGTCAAAGTAAGCATGCTCTTGCATGGTCTCCTATTGAATTTTTTCTGTTAAATTCATCAAATTATTAAAATGGAATGGTTCATGTATTGCATCATAGTCCATGGTCTTGTGTTTTAGCTAGGTTACAGTATCCATGTAATTACCAGATGCAAACCAAAACAAAGACACCTTTTCAAAACGTCCTACCTTATTTCTAATGACATTATTTGGTAATCATGTTGATGTGGCGAGCTGAGATAAATCTGATTTAGTAGTAAACCTTTACCCTATTCTGAGATTTTTATACTATATGCTTCAGCTATACCAATGGAATAGCTGACCAGATACATCCTTGAGAATCTTTTGAGTACTTTTATAAGCTAGTACCTGATACCTAGAACGTTGAGCATGTAGTATATCAAACTATTGCCAACCAGAGTCTGACTAGGGATGGAGCTAGACGAGTTTGTAGGGTAAAACTAATCAAACTTGAGGGGTGGGAGGAGGCCCTCACCAATCACTCTAACCCCTTCTTGTAACAAGCTGAGGGAGGACAGTGGCACTCGCTACCCCCACCAGGCTCCACTACTTCATCTGACATATTTGAAAAAATTTAAAAGCAAGAAGTACATGTGGATCTACAACGTCATATACGGTCGCCCATAGAGGTGCCACCATGGATCCAAGTAGCTAGTCTAGTAAATTACTTGCAGTTGAAGTGAATTTTTATCACATAATTCTGTGGATTTTATTAGCAATTCTTTGACCTTCAACAAGGTAAGGGATAATGAATGTCCACAAGGCATGAGGGCCATTAAATTGTAATCAACCTTTCCAGTCCTCTGCCTCTGAAATCCATATACAACTAATTCCGATGCTATTTTTGCCACCTTCTATGTATAAACATGATTCGGCTCATGAAAATCATCCATATCCATTTGATAAAGATGTACAAATCTACACAAATCCAACATCATTTTGGCTTTAACCAAGCATGCCTACAGCCTACTCCCTCTTTACCTTCTAGTTTCTGCTGAAATTTCCATACACATTCAGATGAATTTGCAGAAGAACATCATCATAGCTTCATAATGAGCGGTATGATCAAATGAACAAAGGGATGATATACACCCTTGCCCCCATTTTTTCCCAACGGGAAAAACATGGCTTTCAAGAAACTTGGAATTCGCTTTCTCTTTCATGTGTTCCAGATGTCATTTGTTGACTGAAGACAAGTAAAATATTCCATGCAACTATTAAAAGAGACACCACTTGATGATAAAGCATTGTAAGAAAGAAAGCTGGAGAAAATGAAAGATCTCCAAACTTAAACAGTAAAATATTCCAGAAGAGGACTTGACTTTTAAATATACGGAAAGCCAACTATATGGTAACCTTCCTTAATCGAGGGGAAAGCCAGCAAGAATTCAAGCATCGAATTCATGCATTCAAATTTTTAAAAAATAAATGATATTTAGACTAACCTGTTCACGTTAGATATGGGATCCGACAACGGACCGTTGCCCCATTACAGGGATTTCAAGTTTTAAGATCTGTGGTATCTTTAACTACTGGTTTACCTTTATCTGTTGTCATCCTAATCCTTAAAATCCTAGGTCCATTCTTGGTTTGACTGGAAGGGCATCAGACCAAAACATACATGCACCTTACGTATTGACTACTACGCCTTACTAGCAGGACAAATATTAGACCTGGGCTAGTACAGAATATGAACACCTCTTACACTAACTTTAAAACTTCAAATATTTATTAAAAATATCATAATAAAATAAACATATCATAAAGAACACTTTAAATAAGTTTCCGAAATAATTTATTTTAAAACGCAATATTCTATATCAAAGTTATCGATTATATCGGCGTATGAAAAATTCTCAAATATGCAATATCACTAACACATTATTCTCTCGGTTTACTATGTTCTCAAATAGGATTTTCATCATTTCAACTTAGAAAAACTCACCGCATTTAAAATTAATCATATATATAATTTATAAATATATAATAGATTATAAGTTAATAAAAAAGATAAAATTTTATTTGGCCGCCGCCCTGCTCGTTGGTCCTCTAATCTTAGCACCACCCTTTTCCATACAAGTGCCTGGATATTACTCGTAAAATTAGAAATCACCCATTCACATAAGCAATTTAACAAGTCCAGCAGACCATGTTGAAGACCAAATTCTGAGACATGAAACCACTTTCTGAATTCAAAGTTGCACAAATGGAAACACGTGGAGAGTCAGATTGCATAATGAAACGAGCATAATCCCACAAGTTTCCTGGAATATCATGGTTGTTCCAATGTTTCAGATGTATTCCAGGAAGTTTTTAGACTATTATTAAGCCAAGAATTCCACCCCCATGCTCCGCTGGAATTTGACCGTGGAGAAAAATCTCTCGCCATTGGTCAACACCGACAAGGAATAATTTGAAAAATTCTGGGACCAAGGCAAACCAAAATCCGTGCTTACGAAAATCGATTGGCAGATCGACGACTGATTGATGGTTTGTTCCCACGAAAATACGGTGTATATTTTTTTTCAGAAAAAGATGTGAAATATATCTAATCTAATAGTTGATAATGTGAGGATGCATGGAGAAGAGATAGGAACCAGATCGTGCAGAAATAGGAGAAAATTTCAAGAAACTTTCAGCATCTTAGGGCCTTAGATATATCGAAACTTGAGTGTAAATCCAAATCTCAAAAATTTTAATACCGTAAGGTTTTTAAAATATATTAATTTAGTATATTGGCTAGAAAAAAATATTGAAATGGGTAATTCATTAATAGGAATAAATAATTAGTAAATAAATTTTGGGACACATTCTTCGGATTGCTATCAAGGTCCCGGCAAATTTGTCACCTTGGACGGCCCAATGCAATTTTTCTCAAATCGGCGGCCCAATTTGAATTAATTGGAGCCTATCAAACAGATCCTTAGCAAAATTTCCATAACTCCCATGATTTTTCCTAGACCCTAACCCTAGTGGTGATAAACAAAATTAAAAATTTTCCAATATTCTGAATATAGATATAAAAAATAGAATCAATTCAAATTGGGGGGATAAAAACACGGACAGCCCGGATCCCACGAATGAATCGAAAGTTGGCTCTATATTGGATCTCACCCGAATCGTCCCATCTATCCTCCTGAGTTGAGGTTTGGTTTCAAACCTCCTCTCAGTTATTGGACAATCGAAATATATAGAGCATTTATCTAGCATCTTCACTATCAAATGCTCAAATTTATATATTAGTTCGATGACATCGAGAATTTGTAATTAAGGTCAAGTTCAGGGACACTTTGGTACGTGAAATTGGGCAGTGATAATATCTTGGTCAATTTAGGAAGTATTTATAACTTATAAGAGATTTTAGGATGTTATTATATGGTGGAAGTTATTTGAAGTATTCATGAACATCTCTTAAATTATTAAGGTAAAAGTGTGTTTGAGTGTTTGTGAATATAAGTGTTTACTTTTGTTAATACTTCGATTTTTAAATTTACAATCAAAAGTTAAAACTAGAAAAAATAAAACGTTCTTAATTCTGAAATTATTAAGATAAATTAATCTAAGATTTGGTGATAACAAAATGGATGAGTTTAAAGCTAATCTAAAGAAGAATAACAAAGTATTATTCAGAATATATTAAAGAAAAATTTGAGACCATAACAAAGCTCATATTGATGAGATTAGAACTTTCGATTCAGAGTAATTCGGATCGGATATTCAAAAATAGATTAGAGTTCAACTTAGAGATAAGATTCGGTGACTATCAATCTTATAAAGTTAACACATTAATGTGCTAACCCCATGTATAGCTCAGAGCCACATTGGCCTATACATGTGGTAAATCGAGGGACATGCACGAGTAGGCAGGGGTCCGGAGGAGAGAACCCATATAACGGACTAATACCCAGAACATACCCCGATAATATTTCAGCGGGGGAATATGCTTCACTGATAATCGAACCCGTGAAGTCGGGGAAGTTATTCCCACATCACTTTAGATCTTACCAACTTGCCTGTATCAAGGTTCTTCGGTGACTATCCATGATAATAGGAGAGATGGATATCTTGGCGGTTTTAGGATTCTAAAGATAAGATAAATCAAGATTTACGGGTAAAATATAATTAGACCCATTGATGTTATTGTATCTATCCCATGTCCACAAATTATGGATAATGTAGGGTAAACCCCAAATACTTTTGACCAATATATGTTGGTGTGGGGTGCTTGCCCACCGCATCACGGCGGCCCCAACCGCGATTAATGATCAACCGGCATGTCACGTTGCCCAATGACCAAGGTAACAAGACAATATAATAATCAGATGCATTAATATTTTTTTACCAATATAAGATTTTAACTCGGGGTATTAAGGTGCTTTGTGGGTACTTCAGCTTGGAATAGATAGATTTTATACATTTTATTGTGTTTTTTTTTTATTTATATATATATATATATATATATCATGTGATTGGACCAATATTTTATGATCAACATTTTTGTTGTGTTTTTTATAAATTCGGACCAATTACATGATGTCATATGCAATGTTTTTTTATAAATTTCGGACTAATATATATATATATTTTCCATAATATTCAATTGATTTCATATATGAAACATAAACTATAAATAAAATTATTATATTGAAAAATATAAAATAAAATTTTAAATAGTTTTAGTTGATTTTAGTTTGATAATTATATTTTTTTTCCATATACATATCTTTATAAGTTTATGCATATATAAGTTTGTATATGTATATTAACATTTTCAAAATATATAATTGCATCACATAATTAATTATATTATAAAAATTAAATATTAACCAGATAAAAAAATAAAAAATCAATTCAATTAATAAAAAATAAATTTATGTTACAAAAAGTTATTATGACTAATAAATTATGATTTTCTCATACACAAATGATAATTTCAATTATAATTATATATTTGTATTTTTTAGATCTTATAAAATTCATTGTTGAATATCATTCTAAATCCACAAAACTCCTTCAAAAAGTCATTAATTTTCCACCATCATGTAATTTATAAAAGTCATTATCAAAAATACTATCCATCTATTTCTAATCCACAACAATCATCAAATTCCACTTTTGAATATACGTCTATTAAATACTTGTGTTGTCTTGTTATCTTGACCGCCAAAATATTAATCAAGTTTGTATAATAAATATAATGATCCATCTTATATATGTATATCTCCTTATTTTAGTAAAGTAGTAACAGTAAAACAGATCCGGTTAAAAAACTAATCTAATATATTAAAAGTATTTTTTATATTTATACCATCTTATATATGTATATCTCATTATTTTCGTTAAAAGTAGTAACATTGAAACAGGTCGGGTTAAAACACTAAAATAATATATTAAACGTTAACTTCTCCGAATTCACGGATTCGATTCTCGTGTGAAACATATTCTCCACTGAGATATTGTGCGGTATGCTTTGGGAATTAGTCCGTCATATGGGTTCTCTCCCTCGGACCCCTGCTTACTCGTGCATATCCCTCGATTTACCATCTCTATGGACCACGGGGTCTTTGACCTATACAATATGTTAGCCCATTAATACGTTAGCTTAAAAAAAAAAAAAACTATATAATACATTAAACGCTATTATATTTATACCATTTTTAATATTATCGCGTAAGTATGGTTAAAATTCTTTTCTAATAAAAAGATAATGGGGCAAGCATGTTCCCGGTGAGGAAACGGACCTCACTTTAAGGTGGTGGATAATGGCCAGTATGCCTAAAACACGCACACACCGCAACTGTTTTCACTTTTCACCATAGCAATCAAGAAGCACATTCACCACAGAATTCTTTTTACTGAAACCTTTCAAGTTTTAAAAGCCCTTTTTACTACAAAATCTTGGGAGTTCATTGGCGGAAGGTAAGATAAGATTCTATGTTGTGAGTAGTAACTTGTGAGGTGAAAAACAACGTGCTGCGAATGGGGCCCGAAATCATCCTACAGTTATCCGTCACGGGTTGCAAGAGTACAACGTGTTTACTGTGCATTTTATCCCTATAAATCTCACTTCTCAAGGATTTGTGCTGACAGCAAATCAATGGCCACTGCAAAGGGTGCCGCTTTCCTCTGTTTCTCCACACTCTGCGTCATCCTGTGGAGTTCCAGGCCCGTTTTTGCTCAGACAAAGCCCGCATTCGCCTGCGACATCGAGGCAAATCCATCGTTGAAGAATTTCAGGTTCTGTGATACGTCATTGGATGTGAAATTCCGAGTTGATGATTTGGTGAAAAGACTCACGCTGCAGGAGAAGATAGGGTGGATAGTGAACACTGCAAAAGGAGTGAGTAGGCTTGGGATCCCCGATTACCAGTGGTGGTCTGAGATTTTACATGGAATTTCTTTCATCGGACCTGGAAGCAAGTTTATGGGCACGGTTCCGGCGGCCACTAGCTTCCCTCAGGTCATTCTCACCGCAGCAACTTTCAATGTCTCACTCTTTGAAGCCGTTGGAAAGGTAATTTTTTTCTTCTTTATCGGCTTTAATATTTCACCAAATTCCATCATTCTTTAAGAATCTTCATCTTTTTTAGGCCATCTTGGTTCTCTTCTGGGTATTTCTGCTGAAACTGGATTCTGAAATGTACACCCATCCAGTGTATATTAGTTTGTTTTCGATTTCGAAGAAATTTCGGATATTTGAATTCTTTCTATGCGTATCTTTGTTCCAGGAAGTCTGTTTTAGGAGAAGTTGCAGATGAAGTTCTCTTCTGCATTAATGGCTTCTTATTCACTGCAATAATTTTACAATTATGAAACTTATGGGTTTAATTTTTACTGGTTGGGGTGGTTGTACTAATTTATGGATCTGCGATCCGTCGTTTGCCAAGTATTCACTTGCATTGTTTCTTGTTGTCATAAATAAAATTCCGTATATATATGGCTTTTCCCTCATCCTGTGGATTCAAGAATATCTGAGTTTGGCTATTTGTGTTTTCGCATGAAGTTAAGATATTTTCTAATTTTAGTACACTACTCAACCCAATTATGGTTCTATATTACTGATGTTATGTAGATAATCAGATCATGACAACAAAGAATTCGAGTTCAAAGCACCAAATATTTTTAATTTATTTTGCGAAGTAGGTACACTCCACATTATTGATGTTTCATCATCACATCACTTTACCTTCTTGCTTTATTCTTTGACTAATGAAAAAGAAAATCTTGACCTTGCAAATGAATTTGTCTGGTTGAGACTGGCTATAACTAGTAAATTCTGGCTTTTCATTTATATAATACACTGTATCTGATGGTGAAAACATTGAATAAATATATTAAAAGAAACTGATACCAGAATTGATGTGGGATTAATGGAAACTTACTACTAAGTCTTGAAATATTTGATATGTAGGCGGTTTCGACCGAGGCTAGAGCAATGTATAATGAGGGATTGGCCGGGTTGACATTTTGGTCCCCAAATGTCAACATATATCGCGACCCCAGGTGGGGGAGAGGCCAAGAAACTCCAGGAGAAGACCCTCTTCTGACCAGCAGATACGGGGCAGCGTATGTGAGAGGTCTGCAACAACGAGATGATGGCGATAAAGAGAAGCTCAAAATCGCGGCTTGCTGTAAACATTACACGGCTTATGATCTAGAGGACTGGAAAGGATTCCGGAGATACAATTTCAATGCGCTGGTGGGATGGATTTAAAATTTTGATTATTTGACGTGATGTTTTTCGGGTTTTTCAGATGTAAGATCTTAGTTTTCTGTTTAATAAATCAGGTGTCTCAGCAAGATCTTGATGATACGTTCAATCCACCTTTCAAGAGCTGTGTTCTCGATGGAAATGTTGCTAGCGTGATGTGTTCTTACAACCAAATCAATGGCAGGCCAACATGCGGTGATCGGGATTTGTTGTATGGCGTGATTCGAGGCAAATGGAAGCTTAACGGGTCCGTATGCATCTGTACGAAACTGTCTTGAAATGAAAATTTTTTGACCTTGAATGTATTGCTGATGTCTTTGTTTCTGCAGGTACATTGTGACTAGATTGTGATTCTATACATGAGATGTTCAATTCTCAAAAGCTTAGAGAAACACCAGAGGAGACTGCTGCTTTGGCTTTGAATGCAGGTGTGATTACTTATACGAGCAAATTCTACGAAAATTCCATCTGCAGGCTTCAAGAAGAAGTGTTGAACAGACAACTAACCGTGTCCTCTCCTGTTTGCATCCATGGGCTGGATCACTATATTAAATCCTGTATAGCTGCCACTGTTCCAAATGTTGGATCTGCCTTTTGCATTTCTCCTTGCTGGCTGCCTGTACTTAACCCTGTGTTTCATCTGGTTAACACTTTAGCTATGTGATGGGGATGTGACAGGATCACTTTCTTGATGCAGGATTGGATCTCAACTGTGGAAGTTCGTTGACAAATTTTACTCAAGGTGCAGTAGACCGTGGACTTGTAAACGAAACGGTGATTAGTAGAGCCGTCTCAAACAATTTCGCGACAATGATGAGATTGGGATTCTTTGATGGCAACCCTAAGAACCATCTTTACGGAAATCTTGGAGCAAAAGATATCTGCACCACACCAACACGAGAATTTGCGCGGGAAGTTGCACGACAAGGCTTTGTTTTGCTCAAGAACACCGAAGGGTCACTGCCCTTATCTTCCACTGCCATCAAGAGCTTGGCAGTAATTGGCCCCAATGCCGCTGCAACCGAAGCCATGCTAGGCAGCTATTTTGGTACTCTCAACTTTTCGGAAAGATTTCTTGAATGTATTGATCTATTACAAATGCAGCGTGTTTCATCTAGTTTACATGCAATTTCCAGGCGTACCATGCAAATACACAAGTCCATTGGAGGCCATAAAAGCCTCGGTTTCCTCTGTACTGTATCAGCCTGGCTGTGCGGACGTGTGGTGTGCCACTCCGCAAGTAGAGGATGCCAAGAGAATATCATCAGAAGCAGACGCCGTAGTTTTAATCATGGGTTTGAATCAAAACATTGAGGCAGAAGCACTGGACAGAATGAATGTTACTTTACCAGGGCAGCAGGAGCTTTTGATCACAGAAGTTGCAAAAGTGTGTAAAGGACCTCTGATTCTTGTAATTATGAGCGGTGGTAGCTTGGATATACAGTTTGCAAAAGACAATCCTAAAGTTTGTAGCATTCTTTGGGTTGGTTACCCAGGTGAAGCCGGTGGAGCCGCAATAGCAGATGTGCTTTTCGGGCTATACAATCCAGGTATCATTGTATCGAACAATATTGCAATTTTTCTGGAAGAAGTTTACAACAATGTGGTCAATATATGATGTTGCAGGTGGAAGACTACCCATGACTTGGTATCCACAATCATATGTTGACATGGTGAACATGAGTAACATGAACTTTAGACCAAACCCTGCCACGGGATTCCCTGGTCGAACATATCGTTTCTACAAGGGCAAGACTGTCTATCCCTTCGGATATGGGCTAAGCTACTCAGCATTCAGTCACCACTTAATTGAAGCCCCGGAGTTTGTGACCATGCCATTAGAAGAAGCTCACGTTTGTCGCACCTCAACGTGCAAATCCATCGACGCTGTGGAGCAGTACTGCAAGAATCTAGCCTTCTACATTCATTTAGGAGTCAAGAACACAGGAAAATTCAGTGGAAAAGAAACTGTCTTCTTGTTTTCTAGCCCACCACAAGTGCACAATGCACCTCAGAAACAGTTGATCGAGTTTGAAAAGTTGCATCTGATGCCACAAGAAGAAGGTTCGGTTCGGTTCAAGATCGACATTTGTAAGCATCTGAGTGTAGTGGATGAAACGGGCAAATGGAAAGTTGCCTTAGGACAGCATATTCTACATGTTGGAAGCTTGAAGCATTCCTTGAATGTGAGGATTTAAAGAAATGGTCCTCTCATTTCGTATTTCTTTTATTCACCTCTCTCTTTTCCTCTTTCTTTTTCTGGAAAGGGAGAAAATATTACAAGAAATTGAGTCAATTCTTGCAATTGTAACGACTATATGTTACAGCAGGCTTTCTTTGAACCACAACAAACTAGATGGATCTCAAATTTTTAATTCAAATTGATCCTGATTTGGATTTCTTTCCCTCTTATCTTTAATGTCATCTATATTTTAAACTAGAATAACCCATATTAAGTTTTCAATCGTAAAGATAATCAGTCCATTGGCGTGGATGATGAAACAGTGAAATTGATTGAGAAAATTCTTTAAATAGCACATTGTCTCGTTTTATTGTTTAATGTAGTTCATAAGTTATTTATGAATTTCTCAACTCTATATTATCATAGACTATATTATATTTATCTCATAGCTATACTCCAATACTTGAAATATTTTAGTGTATCTTTTGTTGAAGCATCATCCCAAGTTTAAAGTTTTTATTTATTCGGCGATACCGGACAATCAATACTAATAAAAACGAACTTAGGGGTGAGAAAAATACCGAAAATATCGGTATACCGTGCTTATCGAACAATCGATTCCGATATATCGTATCAAACCAAACCTAGATGAACCTTATTCGTAATCAATTTTGATACACCTCAGTCTTTTTCCGGTCCTTTTTTTTTGTGGGCTTGAATCCGTTTTCTTTTTTCGTTGATTATTTATTGAGTTCCGAATCGGTTGTGAGATTTCGTAAGAAATAAGTTCCATATGTACATCTTTTTCTTACATCTTCCATTGAAGGTTAGACTGATTCCGAAAAGCTTTCCATCTAGAAAGCTTATTTGTAAAAAGTCGCCATTTTGGTCAAAGACAAACAGAAAGTCCACACGCCGAGAATATCCTTGCGTGGACAGTGCCCAGCCCCCACACGGTTCCCCTAACACTACCAAAACAAGTGAAGAAAAACTTTTTGAATCATACTTTTCGGCCATTCTTGGTTCTGGATATTCCAAGTCAACTGTCTGAGCAGTGGAGTATTGTTTCTGTTGAGAGTTTTTCAGCCAGGAAAGGAAAGAAAATGGGGCATAGGAATTCAAAGCACGAATCTTCAGAAGAACCCACGGATGGGTCTAGCTCAGAAGCATCCCGAGTTCAGAGGCTCCGGCTGCGCCTCCACCGGCACAGCAGGCGCTTCCGACGCTACCGTCGTGGCACAGACTCCGACTCCACAGCTGCTAAACTGCTCAAAGAGGGGGAGTTTGCTGGCATTGCACTCCTCCGCATCATTACTGTATGACCATCAATTGATTTTTCTTTGACCTCGCTGTTTCTTTTCTTTCGTCATGCTTTCATGACGTTGATTGGTGGGTTTGTTGTGTTTTTTTGGGTTCTTGAAGGCGGAGATGAAGTTCAAGGATAAATGGCTTGCATGTGTTACTCTTGGAGAACAGACCTTCCGGACCGCCATTTCTGATCAGTTGCGTGTTGATTTTATTTTTATTTGTAGTGTTACTTTTTGAGCTCATGTTTTGCATAACGAGAGTCCAAGTTTTCTTTCCTTTCACCTTGTGAAGTGTCATAATATCTGTGTATAGTGAAAATAGTTTTAACATTTAGCGGAAGTTGCAAATTGTCGACTTTAAGGTTACTATGTGCGACTTCTGTCGCCTGGTATAGAACCGACAATGAACAGATGCTTTGCTTCTTTTAGTTATCAGAACAATGGAAGTTAGAAGTTTGACTCAAGGGAATCTTTTTTAAGGCAAAAACGGGGTGAGATTCTTGAAGTCATGGGAAGCCAGAGTTGGTAGATTATAATCACCTGAAATGGTAGGCTTTAAACATGAGATTGCAGCGGGACTGTCAAGAACAGAAATATTAATTTTCCTTACCTCATCGACATTGTGCTGTGATGAATGGAGCTGCAAATAAAGAAAATGCAGTCAGTTCCGATGTTTGATTCACGTCATGGACTTCTATCTCGTTGCATTATCTTACTCTTGTTGAAGTAAAGTTGTACACATGTAGCACCTACCTTCTAGAAATTTTTAAGACAAGGCCTAAAAACTCAACAGTTTAATTTCATCCAGCTTCAACATCTCCTCAGGTTTAATGTCAAGGAGCATTTTATAGTGCACCGAATTTCCTTCTTGTGTGCCATTCAACAAGTTTTAGACAGTAACTAAGTCAGATGAAAGGAACTTTCTAAAGTAAGTTGTTTAGGATAAGATTTTAAGAACTATGGGCTTTATATATAAGTAGTAATGGGATATCATGCAACATATGCTACTCAGTTTGTCCGTGGCATATAAATTATCTTGTTTACTGTCACTATTAGTTTAATTATGTAGATCTCAGGACCATGTTTCCATAAATAAGTTGCTTTTAATGTGCAGTCTGCTACCTTTTCCCCGGCTAATTCACCATAGCTATATTTCATGTCTTATAAAAGAAACCTTAGTGTACCCAGATTTTCTCTATCTCAGAAATTAATTGTATGTTTTGTTTTTTCGGTGCAGCACTGATCGACCTATTTGGAATTCGGTGAGTAGTGCTATCTTTAAATTCATCTGATGATGAGTTTGTGGTTCAAGTGCATAACACTTTATCATTTCTCTAAATCTAAGCATGTATGTCATGCACTTTCGAATTCATGAGTACTTTTATTTTCCAAAGTTTCATGACTCTAAAACTTTTGAAAAGCAGACATCTATTATCACTGCAGTATGTACGCTGCTGTTTTGGCCGAAGATATATGATTTTTACTATCTGTATGATGTTGGGATCCAATATATAGTTGTATTTTATTTGCCCTCATGCTACCTTGTGTAATAGTTTATCATCTAATCGAAGACATACTTATTTGCAGGAGAAGAAGCTTTTGCTGGAGAAAAATGGGGCACATTCTGCCAGGATATCTGTATTTGAGGTGTTCCTTGTCTTTTGTGACTGTTGTAGAAAATAATTTATTTATGTTAGGAAAAAGTTAGCACCAGACCACTATATATTTCCCTTTCTCCTATTGATTTTCATTTCCTTAAATGCATCAAAGATATATTCAAGTTATATTTTGTGGCATGAATAACATAATGAGGATTTTACCTTCATATTCTGATACTGACTTAATGTATCTTATACTTTGTTGATTTGCAGACTAACAGAATGTCAAAGAACAATCTTGTTGGTTTTTGTGAGATCGATCTATATGATTTCCTTACTAGGGTGAGACACATTTATAGAGGTTCTTTGTAATTCTGTTTCAGGATGTAACTAATAAAGAAATGCTATGCTGTATCTTCATATTTTCTGTCTTTTACACTATCTGAGATCTGGTTCAAAAGCCCGTGATCTGGCTCATTTACCTTTTTTTCACATGACTTTAAAAATGAATTTTAGGTTTTTTTTTATGCAGAAATCTACTAAGTTTTTGATGAATAGTCTATACAACTATCTAGATATTTGTAATTTCTAGAAGAATAACTTGTATACTGAAATTTTCAAATGCATATATGATTATTTAATTGAAAAGGAGCGGAGATAGTGCTTGAAGGAAAGTCAATCATGACATTTATGGCTGGAATTTTCTTTGGATCCAGTGAGCAATTCTTTAGGGTTATTTGTTTTTAATGTCACGGAATGGATTTCCTTGAAATAGAACCTCTTCGCAACTATATTGATTAACTATGGTTTTATATCTATAATCTTCTAGGTGATCATATCTGATTAATCAGTCTAAGTAAAAAAAAAACCTTTAACTATATCACTACCATTTGTGTTATTGTTGTGCTTAAATGCCTTGTTTTTCCTTAATCTTGTAGGATTCAGATTCTGACGTAGAGGTGTATGACTTATTACATGTATCATCTCCTACAGGAGTTGTTGGCAAGATTAGTTTATCATGTTTCATCGAGGTGCAAATCTAATTTCTATCTTTTGTTTCTGCAGAATATATAAGATTTTGAAAAAGTATTTAACCCATTATTCTTACATTTGTAGGATCCATTGGAAACAGAAAAGTCTTTGCAAGGCGTATTTTGTCCATAGTGGTTTGTTTTTATTTTGTTATTTAGAATACTGTACTGGATCCCAGGAATTTGTTATTGTTATTGTTACATTCTTATGTTGATTATCATTTCTTACTGTGTTGTTATAGCTTTGATCCATGTATTTAAAAAATATATGTTATGTGATTTACTTACACATTTGCCATGCATGGGGTACTGAGTTTTTGGCCGTGTTACTATAATCTCACAAAAACTACACCAAAGACAATGTCCGCATAGAAATTTTTAAGCATCTCAGGTAGTGGGCAGGTTTAGTCTGATGCCTAAATAAATATTTGTGGACGTCTAAAGAGTGAATGTTTTGTGAGTAGAAGGGCTCATAGTAGATGAATTACAATCTTCTAAGAGACTAGATTAATATTTAGATGGCAGAGGCAAAAGTTAAAATTTAAAACACCCTTGACTCTGTGATGACCAATGGGATTACAGTATGTCTGAGAGAACTTGGGAAGTGCCTTTAAAACTTTTGTTTTCGATTAGAAAGTCATGATTCTAGTTGATAAAGCTTGATAAAACTTCAAAAAGTAACTTGAAGCTTTTGTTGTGGATTGGAAAGTCATGTTTATCAACGATGAATTTAGAGGAAATTGGATTTTTTGAACAAGACAAAAGAGTGTAATTAATCTACAGCTTGCACTGAGAAATAAACGATCTTTTGTTTAAGTCTGTTGTGTCCCAATATATGCGATAAAGATGAATGATTTAAAATGCCTTTTCATTTGGTTTTCCTGTTTGTTTTCTCTTGAAGTAGTTTATCCTTGTACTGAATAATAAGGGGTTTGAGCTGGGTCAACTCTAGCTAAAATAAGCTTTATAATTTTATTTGCATCTTTCAATTTATTTTCCTTGTTCAGGATTATAATGAAGATGGACATCTTTCATTCCCGGAGTTCTCCAATTTAATTGATGCATTTGGTAATCTATTGGCTGCTAACAAGGTTATCATCTGAAATTCTTGCACGTGCTTCATTTCTAATGGCTCTTCTTTCTATGATAGTTGACTTGTGTGTATTGTGGCAATTCTAGATTTAGATGTAAATTGCTGATATATCCTAAGATGTAAATTGCTGATATATCCTAAGTTTTTATTCTTTCAAATTAGCAAGGTTTTGTGTTTCTCGCATATATTAAACATGTTTCTCTTAGAAGCTATGGAAATCTAAAACCTTTGAGCAATTTCCCTGAGAAAAAGGAACATCTTTTCTTGTACTTCATTCCAATGAAGATATTGATCTATAAATTTGCTTAATGTTGAAGCCACTGCTAGCTAACATCATTGCTTTGTTGTCAATGCGAAATGCAGTGAACAACATGCCATTCCTCAGAGCAATCCCGAATTTTCAATCAGAACGAATATATATGTGTATGAGGACTTCAAACTTATGAGGACTTCACACTAAGAGTTTCATTTTCTGCATCCTCTTCCTTACTAATATTTGATTACTTTATCCCCATACTGTTTAACGTGAAGGTATTTAATTTTATGTCTTGTGAAATACATGGTTGCTGCCTCACATTGACTTGAGACCTGAACTGATGCAAAAACTGACAGTGTTAATTTTCTGGTGTACTTTATATTTTATGTTAACAGAAATTACCTTGTCTTTTAGAAAGAGGACCTCTTTAAAGCAGCTGATGAGAATGGGGATGGCGTTGTTAGCGTGGATGAGCTGGCTATGCTTTTAGCAGTTGAACAAGAAAAGTGATCCCTACAAAACTTCGTTACTTGGCTTTAGTTTTGAACTGTTCCTTTTCATTTATTCTCAGTTTAGTGGAAATTTTTCCAAGAATTTTATTTTTGTATACAACTCACTAATTCTGTTTATTGTTTTGTGATGGTTCTTAGTAATTTGGCACTTGCTGGTTGTTAAAAGTTTTCCAACATTCTTACTTGTGTGTTCCCTCTTTTGAGTGTAGGGATCCACTTCTTACTTGCTGTCCTGTCTGTGGTGAAACTCTTCCGGTCTCCGACAGGTTGAATTCTATGATTCACTTGACCTTGTGTTTCGATGAAGGAACTGGAAACATGGTTATGACTGGAGGATTCTTGACTGATAAGCAGGCTGTTAATGGGTGCGAGCTTGTCTATCTTGATTTTTTGCCTGTGACACCTTGTGACAGCGAAATAAGATCGAAAGGTTTTAAAACCCTTCACAATTGTAACGGATGTTCTCAATAATCTTTGTATCATTGAACATACTAAATATGAGATAATGCATTCTAGAATTTGAGTTTAGCTACTGGAATGCTGTGATACATCCCATTGTGCGTTTGTGCTTTTAGTTCCAATTGTTTATTATTTTCAGAACTGTAACTGTGGCTATTGTTCTGCAGTTGGATGTTTAAACTGAGTGAATGGGCTCATTTTTCATCATATGAAGTTGGATTGAGGTCTGGATCTAGTGCTTCACATATTTTGGTAATTCCCATTCATCCTTTTGTTGACTTGTATATGTTACTTCAGAATGAGTTCCTATGGGTATATGAATTTCCCGTCCTATTTGGTGTTGCTAACTTTTGATTTTTGGGATTGCTTTCAACCTTCTTACCATGGTTTTACTTTCAGTTAGTTCTTCTACTCTCATATATGTTACCTGATTTTCTTAAACTCCAAATTTTTTCCTCAATGAGAGTTTGAATTCTCAATGAGTATTTTTATTCGAACGAAATAGACAGATTATATATAATCTTCCTGGGAGGTTCATTTTATTGTCAGGTGTATGATCGCAAAACAAGGAGGCTAGTGGAAGAAATTATAGATTCAAAGATTATTTTATCGATGAGAGCCCTCTATCAATCTAAAGTAGGGCTTGGCCTAATGGATACAGGTTTGTCTTTTACACATCAACAATAATGAGCTCTTGAGTAAAAACATTTTTCTGGGTTGTTGAAAGCTTTGGTTGTTATTAGATCTTCAGGCATCATCATTTTATTTGGCTCCTTTTTTAATCTTTATGATTGTATAATTCAGCATGTGGTAATTTAAATCTCCATCTTTTCTTACTTATTGAGGGTATTACTGCAATTCATTTAATCAGCTTATCTATCCTTGATTTGTGGAATTCCAATTCTAATACAGGGGTGAAAGAGCTTTTGCTCGGCCTCTCAGAAAAGCAAGGAAGGAAAATGGATGCTGTTGAATCTGCGAAGGATATTCCAAAATTCCTTGATTTGTTTCAGGCATGATAAAGAGCATGCAAGTTCTGGTTTATGCTTGAATTTGAATTGTTTGTGTCCTCTGAAATGGAGATCTATTCATAACATGTCTGTTAATACTCTGCAAGTGATATCAACATCAAATTGACTGTTTCTGTTCATAACAGACATGTTTAAATCTTTTTTGCTTCATCACTTTGATTTTATACAAATATAAACGAAAGGTTGATTCTATCTACTTATTTAGTCATTTGCACCAGTTCTGCCTTTATCTAGGCATTACACCACGTAACTTTTCCATAGCATGCAACACCTTTTTTTATTGGTACTGGATGAGGAGACATGGATAACTTGAATTCTTGATGCATTCTTATGTGAAAATTATTGTAAGAATCAATCACATTTAGTTATGTTCTGTATGATTTCAATGTCATTTTATTAGATGTAAAAATGACATTTCTTCGTGGTGATCTGGATGAAGAAATTTACATGAAGCAGGCACAGAGATTTGAAGTAAGAGGGAAAGAGAAAATGGTGTGCAAACTTTAGAAGAGCTTGTATGGTCTCAAACAAGCTCCAAGACAGTGGTTCAAGAAGTTTGATGGATTCATGAGCAAATTCTTGAGATGTCGGGATGATCACTTTTGTTATGTTAAGAAGCTTGACGGTTCGTATATGATCCTATTGCTATATGTAGATGTTATGTTGATAGCAGGATCTTCTCGGGAGGAGATTGATAAATTGAAGAAAGAGCTATAAAAAAATTTGCTACGAAGGATTTGGTGCTCCAAAGCAAATCCTTGGAAAGAGGACCTTCAGAGATCGGGTGAATGAAATCTTGAAATTATCTCAAGAAGAGTACGTCAAAAAGCCGGTTAGCAGATTTAATATGGCTAAAGCTAAACTAGTGAGTACTCCTTTGGCTAGTCCCTTCAAACTAACCAAAACACAATCACCCTCGACGGAGCAGGAGCAGATTTATATGAATAAGTTCCTTATTCTTCTGATGTCGGAAGCGTCATATATGCAATGGTGAGTAGGTTTATGAGCAATCGGGGAAAACAACACTAGAAAGCAGTTAAATGGATTCTCATATACTTGAAAGGCACTGTTAGTTTATCTCCGTGCTTCACAAAGTCAAATCAGAACTTACAGAGATTTGTCGACGCTGATATGGGTGGTGACCTAGTTGGCAGAAAAAGTACTACCGGATGTGTCACATTGGGTGGTACGACTGTAAGGTGGATATATCTAAGTTGCAAATATTGCATTTATTTACTTCTTGGGGTAACAGAAAAAATAGCTAATGTACGGATTGGCAGGGACCTGTAGCATTTAGAAAAAAAAATAGCTTGGTCATATAGTGTCTAATGATTGTTGCACTATCGACTATTAAGGCAGAATACACTGCACTGATGGAAGCTTGCAAAGAAATGATTTGGTTGCATTCATTTCTTGAGGAATAGGGTCAAAAGCTTAAGGGTAGCACATTATACTATGGTAGTCAGAGTGCCATTCATTTGGCCAAGAATCCTGTGTATCATGCTAGGACGAGCATATACAAGTACGGTACCATTTTATCAGATTAGTATTAGAAGATAAAATCTTGATACTTTGAAAAGATTCCTGGTAGTAATAATCCAGGTGATATGCTCACAAAAACTGTGACTTTTTGGCTCCTAGCATAGAGGAGATATGGCTACTGCATTGCTGGTGTGAAAGACATGATTGATGTCAAGTTTTTAAGTGGGAGATTGTTGACCGACAATGCAATAAATAAGGGAAATGGAAGATGAAGCAATGAAGGATGGCAGACAGATTTATGTCACACGGTTTTCTTCCGTTTAGGAGATCTATGAATAGAGCCCCTTCTCCAATTGTATAGTACATCCCAAAGGCATACTTTGTCTTGACTGGTGGTTCACACTACTCATTTGAAAAAAGTTCGGACATATAAACTTTGGATTTAAATGCAATATGAAAGCTTTTGATTGAAAAACATAGTGAAAAGCATGTGTCACATACAAAGTTGCATCTCTGGTTCAGGAGACTGATGAATGGTTATAATCTAGACCTGCTACTCTATTCATTTCTTCGGTTTCTTGGTCAAAAGCAGGCATCAATTGCAACCGACGTTCTGCAAGCACCCTAATCACTTCATCGGTTATATATATATCGGCAGGTCTTTTTTTGAGTGAGTTTGAGAAACTATTTTCTCAGTTATACTCGGGTTGGAATAGTGAGAGATTGACTGTTGTTGTACACTTGGCGTAAAATTTCTACCAATAAAATATTGTACTAGGTCAGTGGATGTAGCCTAATTTTTGAGTGAACCTCGAAAAATCGTTTTGTTTTTGTTGATTATTTTAATTCCGTAATTTTGTCAGTCTATTTGTCATAATTGTCATCGCACCAGTACAATACCTCAACAGTCAGGTGTGTAGTCTCTGTTTAAAACTTTATAGCTTGTTAAAATATGTAAATATCTAATCCTTACGATTGTGCTTTTCATGATAAATTGCAGATATTGCGAGAATTTCTGTGTAGTTTGACCATTAAGATATTAATTTGGAATATGGATTCTGAATGTTAATTTAAGCTTTATGAGGGCATTTTATTACTTTTCTAAGACTTCCTGTTTCTTGACTGGATTTATTGATCTTATTTCAGGATCAAATAAATTTATCTGAAATCAAATATCCTTTGGAGCACTTTAAGGTGGGTCATGCATTTGAGACAAAATGTACTCTTAAATTTTCAGAACTGTATTGTAAGTTTTAATATTTCCACCATTCTTAGATCGTTGGAATATTTTGTGGACTTGGCCTTTTCCACCTTATGCAAATTTAGAAGATGCATTATGAATCTGGTATCTGATAATATGAACGCAATAGAGAAGCTAAATCCTTGACAAAACTGATTTGGGGTGATTACACTTATATAAAGGAGGTTGCACTACGAGGCATGCACTAGATGTGATCATGTATTTACTAAAGTTAGTATGCACAATTCAATGCTTATGAGAGTTCCACGTAGAAATTTTGACAAACAGTATACCAAGTGTTATCAAGTTATTTGTTTATACGTTTAACAAACCATACTTTACCTGCTGACTCAAAGATTGACCATAATCAATGTGCTTTCATTGTTTCCTTTCGTTATGTGTTTGAAGGTCAAAATATTCCTTAAATTGCTTTCTATGCGGGTTCTTTAGCTTTGGTTGTAATTCCTGAATTTCATCAAGGATATTTTTTCGGTGGATGCAGACATTCAATGAATTTTTTATAAGAGAGTTAAAAGCAGGCTCGAGACCAATTGCCAACTTGGAATGTGACAATGTTGCAGTATGTGCAGCTGATAGCAGGCTTACAGCATTCAGAACTGCTACTGATTCTATGAGATTTTGGATTAAGGTATATGTCATTATTCAGCTCGTGAATCACCAATAAAGCCTCTGGGAAGGATTCCGAAGCCTTTTCTCTACCAGATAACAGAAAGGGAAACGTCTTCAGCATCTTATTTTTCAGAATATCTGGACACACTTTTCGGCTTTATCGTATTTTATTTTCCAGGATCTTTTGTTGTTGTAGGGCCGAAAATACTCTGTCAAAGGTCTTTTGGGAACAGAAGTGTGCTCTGATGCCTTCAGTGCTGGAAGTCTGGTGATATTTCGATTGGCACCACAGGTAGTCTCCTGTTTCTAGCCTGTTTCTTGCATGCTTGTGGTTTTTGAAAAATCAACAATCGCCTTGGTGAATTCGGGTATGCTCTCTATCACAACTTATACTTACAAAAAAAATTCATATTGCTTTATTTTCATGGAAATTTAAAGTGTTTTCAAATAACTAAAATCCCGTCAACATTTTGGATAATTTTCAAATCTTTGAATTTGTAGTCGTTGGGGTTCTGTTTTTTTTATATTTTAAATTTTGAAATCTGTAATTGTTAGACCAATTTGAAATAGATTCCATCTAATCCATTGCTGAGATCAAATCCTTCCATCCTCACGTACTCTTAGGTTGTTAGGATTGGTCGATTTAAATGTACTTGTGTCAAGCCAATCGTTAATTTCCGTCATGTGTATTTGGCTGTAGGAAAGGAATTTAAACTTCGAAGCCATTCGGGATCATTTGAAATTCATTTCATAAGTTCTCATTTAAAATCTATTGAATCTTTCATTCAAAATCCCTTGTTAAATCCAATTCCATTAGCCCAAAATAAGTCTTAAGTTTTTTTTTTCCTGAATTTTTCATGTTTAAACTATTTAGGACTATCATCGGTTTCACGTTCCTGTTTCTGGAAAGATTGAGAAATTTGTGGACATACCAGGATGCCTATACACTGTAAGATAAAACTTAAAGACGAGTGTTTTCATTTATCCATTTCTACTTGGTCATCGATCTGTCCTCATTTAAGTTGTGTCTTCTATCTTCAAGGTCAATCCAATTGCCGTGAATAGCAAGTATTGCAACGTTTTCACAGAAAATAAGCGAGTTGTATCTCTAATATCAACAGAAGATTTTGGAAAGGTTTGTCTTTCACGCAATTTTTTATTGTTTTCTGCAAAATGACGATGTTAACATTTATTGTTGTTGAAGGTTGATGTCACATTTATTGTTCCATGATTAAATTTACTGTGTTCTTGTTTCTGTTAAAATATTGTATGCTCACCTGATTTATTGGATTCTACATGTTATTTTACTTGTATAATACAAAAAGATTTCTTCGCAGCTGCAATTAATCAATTAAATCTTAGTTTCTATATGCCAAAAAGTGGAAGTCCTAACATATTGTATGCTCACCTGATTTATTGGATTCTACATGTTATTTTACTTGATAATACAAAAAGATTTCTTCGCAGCTGCAATTAATCAATTAAATCTTAGTTTCTATATGCCAAAAAGTGGAAGTCCTGGAACCTGAATGACTATAGTATATGAGACCTTGTTTTGTATAGGTCATATTACATTGATCCAGTGAATGAAATTCAGAACCTGGATGCCTGCATTGAAATGACTATAGGATATGAGGCCTTGTTTTCCATAGGTCATATTACATTTGATGCAGTGAAGGAAATTCGTCATGATTGTGACCTCTGAGATTTTAATTTATTATAGAAGTCGACAATGAGCCAACTATTCCCTATTCAGTGTACTTGAGGAATTTTATTCGAGTGCAGGTTGCGTTTGTTGCAATTGGAGCCACAATGGTTGGTAGCATCACTTTTTTGAAAAAAGAGGGTGACTATGTGAAGAAGGGAGACGAGGTTCCTGATAAATCATTTTATTGCATAAGTTTTTCTTTCATATATAATTCTGTTTCTAATTTTATTGTTGTGTTTTTCTCGAATATTACTCGCAGTTTGGATATTTTTCCTTTGGTGGAAGTACAGTGATTTGCGTATTTGAAAAGGTTATTATCCTCGCCTTCTTCCGATAGTAACTTTTTTATGACAGAATAGGGATGAACCGAACTCCATACATTGCAAAAGTGTTCTGGCAATTCCTAAAAAAAAAACCAAGATACTATACTTTCCTACAATATAATTGCTTTGGTAAAACTCTTGGCCCATATGCGCGAATCTTTCTTTGCAGGACACGATCAAGATAGACGATGACCTACTGGAGAAGAGTGAACGATCACTCGAGACTTTAGTTTCTGTCGGAATGAAATTGGGAGTGTCCATCAAGAAAGGTGCATACACCGAGTTTCCAAATGTAGAAGCATGTGTCATAGGGGAATGAGTCTTCCTGTAAACCTCACTCCCTTGAAATATTTGGTATACAGAGACAGTTACTCTTTCAGATTGTGTCAAATAATGTTTCCACCTTCGTTTTTGTGGTTCGTAGAGCCATAAAAGTTGAAAAAAATATCCTTCACATGTAATTTAAATGGTCATCGAGTGGGTTCCTCTATATTTACAGTGAACACCCCATGTACCGAGAATCCATAAATCTAGCTTTAAATTCGTACTAAAGAAAGAGTAGTTCTCCCTCTGGTGTAGCATAAAGAAAGCTCAGATCAATATATATCAGGTTTTTTTAAGAGGATAGATTCAAGTATGGATGAAAATCCTGCTATACTTCACCACCCATACAATATAATACAGCACTCTGAATGAGTTATTGCCTAACATGATCAGAAAATTTGTGGCTGAGCCACAAATTTGATGCTTAACGAAATACAAAAAGCATATATGTCAATACATGGGGTGCAAACGAACCAATTCAAACCGACATGTGGAAAAATTTAATGCTTGAAGTAGTTATAGTCGAGTTCGAACTCGATTCAAAACACAAAAATTTTGAAAATATTTTGGCTCGAATTCAGTTTGAAATTGAAGATTGAGTTTGAGTTCGACTCAATATGTTCGTGAAATGTTTTAACTATTACTCGAAAATAAACAAACAGAAAGCTCGAAATTAAATTATTTAATATACATGTATTTTACTAAATTAAAATATCGAGTTCCATGAGCGGCTCCTGAACTATCGAACAATATAGTTTTGTCTCGAATTCAGCACGAAAAAATATATGAACATGTTCGAGTTCGTCTCGAATTCGATAAACTCAAATACGAATCAAATATTTATCGAGTCAACTCGAAAAATATTTGAAAATCAAATATAATTAAGGCGATTTTACTTGTATGTCTTTATTTGTGTGAATATTTTTAATATTATTATTTTTACTTATTTATTTTGAGTCGACTAGACACTCAAGAATGAAGGAAATATTAGGG